>JAOWBH010155049.1:0-11801 GCA_028566215.1 Silene coronaria | reverse complement strand
GATTTGAAGCGAATTAGGGTTTTGGATGGTAATCGACTGAGAATATCTATAATTATGTCGGAAAGGAGTGTTGGGGACGCCATTGATGAACAAACGCAGAGAAATATTAGCAGTGTCACTACTGACGGACTGAGTACTACTGACTCTAAATCATCATTTCCTGTTATTCTGTTAGTGACAAAAATTGTAATCAGCCCGGTTAAAGCTCGACTCATAAAAGCACGACATAAACAAAAAATGAAGTAAAGACACGTAGCTTTGGTGCAACACAAGTGAAATGGTGAACGCGTTTGAGAAATCCGGGCTTCTGACAAGTGACAAATGGTTTTAACGAACGGTCACCAAACTTCAATTGTTCGATGAACATAGTATAATCAGCCCGGTTAAAGCACAACTTGATTTCGGTAAACCGGATTTGCTGTCCCGTGTGAAATCTATTAACGTCACCAAATAAAACATAATTTAAATTTTGTAATTGAATATTTTTTTTGTACGTTGAGAAGTTTAATTTAGAAAGTGAAAGTGAAAAACAATAAAATGGTTCACTCAAGTTCAATTTGATTTTATTTTGAGTTTGAGCTTTTTTCCGAACCAAACTCGATAGGTCTGTATTAGAACAAGCCAAATAAAGGACGAACTATAAAGGTCAGGGTCAAATTACAAAATTTATATGCAGGCATTTGACAAGTCAGTGATTGTGTTTACAGCACACCTTTAGCCTTCGGGTGTACGATTCAGAGCGCTCCTCCCCATGGTGTAAAAATCACAGTACATCGGAATGTAAGAATCGTCACTTAACAAAAGCATTAGCCTAGGAACCAACTAAATCTTACAATCGAAATGCCTGGCGAGTTGTGACTCGTTTAGCAAAAAGCCATGAAAAAACATACAGCTTGTGTCACTTGGCATAGCTTACAATATACGTGGTACTTCGTTAGATAAACCGAGTTTTCAAAAGTTATGCAGCTAAGAACACCAGAAAACAAAAATTTGATATCAAGTTATCATGGCCGTCTTCTATAATCTTCAGCAAAAAAAGAAAAAGTTACCCAGTTACAACTAACAATGGCTGCCTTCTCGATATCTTCAGCACGGTAGTAGTATCTAAATGTTGATCATAGCCTCAGCTTAAATCCAGATGACAAGAAATCATTCCTGAAGAAAGGCACGGAAAAGCTTCAAAAATCTCAAAGATATAATAATGTTTATACTTTATACCACAAAATGTCAAAATGCAGTCAATTGGTTTTTTCCAAACTTCCAAAAAAATGAAGATAAAGGCAGAAAAATGTTAAAACTTCTAACTAGTTATGAAGAGTCAGAGCTACTCGACCCTAAACGGGACGGAGTATAATCCTATTCCGATAACAAAAACAACAAACTTATACTTGTAACTGTTTGCATGTGTACACCCTGCTACCCAACACAGCTTAACACGATTACTAACTTCCATCTCACATAAAGCAATGGATAACTCCATTCCACAAATCCAAGGACACATGAATAAATAGTCCACTGAAACGGCCTATCAGTGACACAAGGCAGCTGTTAACTGAAAAACCATGACTACAACTACAAGAAATCGAAAATTGTTTACATGACAGCAAAGAATGGCGTCTATTATAACTAAAGCATTGCACATTTCTTTCCACTCTTCTTTTCTGTTCTACGTTTCAACTTACAGTATAATCCCCTGAAAACAAGGCTACACATAAAGACACGAAAAATTCCCATTCCATAAACCGTAACTTCGCCTCTATAAACCCTTTTGCCCCTCGTGTCATAATGACAAAATCACCAAACAGCCCTTCTATCAAGACACTCCTACAGTATGCTAAGTAGCAGTAGGCTTCATTAGTAAAATACTCGCAGCTCACCTACAATAAACAACTTGAGTGTGAAGAAAGGGCTCGCCCAGGATAAATGTCACATGTGAGTGTCCCACTGGAAAAAGAGGAGAAATTTTACTAGTTTATAAAACAAGGAGTTTCCACCCATAGCCAATTGGTTTTGGAATGCAACCTCATTGCACTTGTGAAATCGAACATCTCTTCTCCGTGTGAGCGCAGCCCAGGCCCAATAACAAAACTTAACCAACTCAAGTCAGCATCTCGTAAATTATCATCCACAAATCAACATGTGCCGATAGTCTACTGTTTAAACAGACTACAAGGAGGCACACTCCAAGAGCAATGCAACAATAATTTGTGGATTACTATGGTTTTCATTTTTCAATCCTATACATTTTGTTTTCTCATCAGTCGTCCTACTTTTCAGAAAGGTCAAGGACACAATATCTCGTTCCTAAGATGAGCCCCTAACAACGAACTTATTCCTCTAACAACACATCATGGACCACCTTAGTTCACTACTTTGTAAGTACATACGGATGGCATTACATCATTCAGAGAATGCCATGAATTATTCCTCTAGCTAACATTGCTACATAAAAAAAAGTAATCCACAGTAAAAACCCATGAAAATTAGTGACAGCTAGTAGTCAACTTACCATTATCATACATTAGTAGCTACTCCGTATTTAGAAACTCCCTATTTACTAAATAAGTCAAGTAAACAAAACAATATCAGCAGAATATCTTTAAAAAAAACAGAAACCATACGAATTCTTTATGCTAATAGTAACAGGAGATAACAATCACATCAACACAATCAAAGACATTACTTGTTTTTAATCTTCTTTGGCACGCTTTTAGCCTTGGACATATCCTTATCCTTATCCTTCACAATCGAAACAAGGCTATCCACAAAGGTCCATGTTTCATAAGTTGCACAGCCAGAAGGTCCCCCATGAACTGTAATTTTCTCAAAACTATTACTCCCCAAGGAATACCAACCGTACGACAAATTATCCAACTCAAGCAAAAAGCGTTCCTTATCTCTCGAGTAAACAACTGGTCTCACTTGGGTTGAAACATCAAGCCCTGTCGGATCACAAATACTAAACAGCCTAAACCAAGACTCCTCATTCCCATACTCCTTCATTACCCACAATTCAGCTAGCAACAATGTATAAATACCCGACATCCCAAATTGATAGTTCACCAACACACCTAAACACCCACTTAAGTCCTTTATAAATAAGTGCTTTCTAGTAGAAAGCTTATCATTAATGGGAAGGTCGAAAGTCGAGAATGTCTCGGTCTGAAGATTAAAACACTTAATCTTAGGGTTGAATTTAGTATCAGCCACAGTAAAATGCAAAACCTCATTAACAAACTCCCCTGTGCACTTCTCAAAAATAAATTGCCCCATCATTGTTTGATTATCAACACATTTCCATGAATCATTTTTCAAACTATACACACTCGCTTCGCGATACACCACTCCAGTCAAATTACCCCTTTCAATTATCCTCAACACCTTATAATCACCCCTAACCGAATCAAACCCGAACCCGAAAACATCGTTATTAACATGACCACCCTCAACGACAACATCATGAATAACATGACCACCCCCACGGATAATGCCAACAAGAGGGATTGGGTTGGGCGAAGGAGTAAAAGGTGGGATAAAACGATGCGTTTTGGTCGACGGGTTATACAAAACGACGGAAGATTTATCGTTCAATGAAATGCAAACGATGCCATTGATGGAACCAAGGATTTGGGGCAAACGTTTGCGATAATCGCAAAGGTGTTTGAGAGGATGATCAAGCTCGATTAAGTGAAAATTAGGGTTATTTTCGTCGGAAATGGCGACGGAGGAGAGGGAACATTGGGATATGGTTAGATTGGGGGAATCATAGGAAAATAGGGTTTGGGTTATGATGAGATTGGGGATATTTTGGGAAATTAGGGTTTGGGTTAGATGGAGATTGACGAAACTGGGAGAATTGATTAGGGAATACCATTGTTTGCAGACGGATTTGAAGCGAATTAGGGTTTTGGATGGTAATCGACTCAGGATATCAGTGATTATGTCGGAAGGGAGGGTTGGGGACGCCATGGATGAACAACAAGGGGAAACAGTAGTGTCACTCTAGTCACCACTCACTTCTCAGTCTAAACAATCGAATCAAAAGCTCTCGTAATCAACTCGATCAAAACTCGACTCGACTTTGGTAATCCGGTTTCCTGTCTCGAGGTAGCGTTACGAAGTAAAAGTCGAGCTTGAGTTTAACAAGGCTCAAATCGAAAAACTCGATTTCATTTTTCTTTAGTTTTATTTAAATTTTGCACTTGAAATTTGTTTTATGTGGAGCAAAAGTTTTATTTAGAAAGTGAGAGTGAAAAATGGTAAAGTGGCTCACCCAAGTTCAGTTTGAACTTTTTGTGTATTTGAGAGTTTGAACTTTTTTTCAAACCAAACATGCTCAATTTTCTAGAACCGGCAAGATTTAAGGCGAGTTGAACTAAAATTGGAGCCTAGATGCTAGAACCCAAATTTTCAAGTCAATCTCAAAAGCAATAAAATTTACTTAGACACTTGTTTCCTCAAGACTATAAACTTCAACCTCGTAAGGAAGAAAATAAATAAACTCACAATTTTCTAAGAGATGCTAACATTGTGTTTTGTTGACAATGTGTAATTTTAATTTTATTTTAGACGAGATATTCATAAAGGCATTTTCTAATTATCATATGATTGAAATATTTAACAATGTGTAATTTATAAATCTTGACCTATTTTATTTTATTTGAATGAAATTATCATATTTCATAGTTAAATGAGGCTATTGTCGTTTAGGCTCCGTTTGGCATGACACTTCAGATACTTTATTTACATAAAGTAGCTTTTTTTCAAAAAATCAGGTACCTTATTATTTTTTTTTTTTAAATGTTTGGCAATCACCTTATTGGGGTAAAAAAGATACCAAAAAATGAAAACCTACCTCATGTAACATTTGAGAAATAAGGTACCTGATTTCTTTTAATCTACCTTTTTTTACCCTTGATTTTTTAATGATATCAATTAATATCTCAATCAAAATACTTCTCCAAATAACTTAATTAAATTGTTTTTGTGTATGAGTTTAATAGAGAACTAATTTTGTATCAATAAAGTACGTTTTTCGATGATATATTATTTGGAATTTTTTTTTCTTTTTACCTAATCGTGATATGTTAATTATTGTTCTCAATCTATTCGAAACATATTGGAAACTTGCGCCTATAAATTGAAACATTATGACTTTATTACTAACAACGTCAAGTCACCAACTACAATAACAAAATAATAATAGTAAAAACATAAACGATATCAATAATCAGTAAGTCTTCTAGGAGACCGTCTCTCAATAAGATATTGAGAGACGGTCCATATAACATACCAACATACCAAAGGGCTATTATTCGGTAGCAATAAGAGAGAAAAAAAAAATTAGAAAAGAATATAGGGAAATAAATATTTTTGCCAAATTAAATCCCCAATAAACCTCAACCGTCACTCTCTCTCTCTCTCATCATGAACATTCTTTCCAAAATTTTCATTCACCATTTCACATTCACTATTCTTCCGCCCATTTTCATTTTGTTTCAAATTTGAAGATCTTTAATTCAGAATGAGGAAGAAGGTGAGTAGGAAGAGCCCCGTGAAGCTGGCACCGAGGAAGAGAGTTAAAATCGTTCTAGGTATGCTTTTATTGATCTTTATTTTGTTGTTAATTTAATATATACATTGCATGTTTAATTTTGTACCCAAAATGTATTTCATTTTACATGTGTAATTGTATGATAGAGGAAAATCTAATCACGGTATTCGGATCTGAACCATCTTTCGTTCGTGTTTTGGTGGGATTGTATATTGTTATCATTGCTGCTATACGCGGATAATATTGTAGTCATACATTTTTACATCTGGGGCAGTGTATTAATATTGTACCCGTTTCTTAACGTTCTGTATTCGTATCATTTTTTGGGTATTTTGTACTCTGTCTTAATCGTGTATGAGGATATATTGTTTTGTACTGGGCAGTGTATTACTATTGTACCTGTTTCTTAATGTTCTGTATTCGTACCATTTTTTGGATATATTGTTTTGTACCACTTCCTTATTTCTTGTATATGTTTTTATTCATTTTGTAACTGTACTTTAATAAACCTTAATTGTATGTTATTTTTTTATACATTGATTTTGGTATGTTGTGTTTTTTTTTACGTATTGTATGTGTTATGGTAAACTTTGTACTTTTACCTTAACATATTTTGAGTGTATCTTTGTTATGTACCTTTATTTTGATACTTTGTATCTCTTTTCACATATTGTACAAGTTTTTATACATTTTGTAGTTGTACCTTAATATAGCCTAAGTGTATCCTTTTTTTGTGGTACCATTATTTTGCTAATTTGTATCTGTGTTCTCAAATTGTACAGGTTTTTTTTACATTTTGTATCTGTACCTTAATAAAGCTTAATTGTATAGTACCTTGTATTTGTTCTTTTGTCACTATATTTACATCTTGTACTTATTTTGATAATTTTTGTGCCGGTACCTTAATAGACCATAATTGTAGTTTGTTATGTAGTATCCTTATTTTGTTCTTTTGTATCTTTTTTATATCTTGTACATGTACTTATTAAAATTGTACTTCTGCATTATTATAGGGTGAAGTGGGTGATAATGGAAGTGCTGAAAATGTTGAAGGTATCACTTTTATACAATTGGTGGAAAACACGATGATGTAATGCGTTCATGTGACGAGTTAGTTGGTCGTGTTATTGAGGCTCTAATGCAGCAAAGGAAATGCCATCTTTCGACCTCGGTATTGATGATGTTGGTTTTAATAGATTCCGTAACATTAGTCCACCAAGGAAAAATAAAGGAGTAGTTAGAGCGAAAGGAGCAAAGAGAAAGGGTGCGAACAAGAAAAATTGATTTTATTTCTCCAGTTTATATGATATTGAACATGTTTTTAGACAATTTTAGTTTCATTATGTAGTTGGATTATTTGGTTGTTAGTTGCATTTTGTTAGACATCTTTATGAAAGTGTTATGTAAGTTTAGTTTGACGAGCTTTTTTCTTCGCCTCATTATTGTGTTCTTTTGTTTACAAGATATTTTTGAATCGGTGTAAGAATGACATTTTATATGTAGTTAGATATGTCATTTTCGTATCGGTCCACGTATTAAAATTACAGCAATATTACGACTAATATTATACACGTTTATAAGACCAAACGAAGCGTAGTATGCTCATTTACCCGTTTTCTAATATTGTACCCGTTTTTAAAATTTTGGTATTTGTACCATTTTTAAAATTAAACTACAACAATATTACGATTAATATTGTACCCGTTTTTTAAAGTTCTGTATCTGTACCATTATTTTGGCATTCTGTGCTTGGTCTTAATTTTGTACGCGGGACTATTGTCTTATACCGCTTTTTACAATTATTGTAAAATTTAGTAAAACATACTCTTGTATTGTCATGTGTAATATATTTGTATACGCTTGAATTATCTTATGCCGAATATAAGTTGCGTATCTTACGTTATAGTAATAGAGTGGTATTGGATATAAAAATTAAACATATAATTGTAAAATTGTTTCAGACTAAGTAGTTTACTTGAAAAACACAATTAAAAGAAGGGGGGGGACTATTCAAAGTAGATCCTAAGAGACGGACACAAATCTAAACTAAACGTGGAGGAAGAGTATATCAGTATATGATATTGCACTAGTTGCTTGAGTCGTACCACCTCCCCTTCCATTGGTCTTCCTAATTTTAGATGGACGCTTCAGTCTAGCGTTTTGGCCTTTGGTCTTCGTTCGTATGGGGTCCAATATTCTTTGAGTCACATCATGGGTCTCATTGTTGGTGATTTGGCTAGTAGATAACTGCTGGTCTGTAGCCGGCTGTTCCTTGATTTTTTTTGTAAACCAGCAGTTGCGCTTTTGTAAACTTGGTCCATAAAAGCCCTTGCTTCGTTTGACCCTTGGCTTTGTAGTATGAGTGTTTGAAAATTGCATAAAATATCGCGACGCCAGGAAAGACATTCTGCTGATGATATAACAATACTGATAGACTTCTCTCTTAACTGCCCCCACACCTACATCATAGAAAAGTGATTGTTCAGTACGTTTGCTCGAAAAGAAGGTACGAAACATGGTTTAATAGGAACAAACAACAAATATGGGGACTTAGTCAAACAGTTAAAAGGAAAAATGGTAAGCATTTTGATAATCACAGTACGAAATTGTGAGCTTGTCTACTTTGTAGGCACGTAAAAAGGAAATTAGTGTACGAAATTGTTATTATAAGATATAAAAATGCACGTAACAAGTATGGCTTAATAAAAATGGTACGTAAGTACGAAATTGATTGGGTACGTAAGAAGGAAATAAGTGTACGAAAATGATATTATGAGATTTATAAATGTACGTAGCAAGTATGGGGCAATAATTGTTTACCATCATCATCTGTTATTATTAGATCATCTTCCTCAGACGGTAACGAATTATCATCTTGAGTATTTTTAATCATCGTCAGTGCTACAAATTACAAGGACAACAAATTAGTTTTAAAAAATAGTTTTAACGTAAGAAATAAATCAAACGTAATTAACAATACCTTCTATTTCTATGGAATCGTCTGGCTCTTCCATATTTATCGAAGTTTCATTGTGGACCTCATCTGTTGCAACAACGCTTGAATTATTTACAAAAAAATTTTAAAAAAATGCATGAAATTATCGATTTGCACTACAAATAATACCAAGTTTACAAAATGATACATAGTAGACAAAATAACGAACAAACCTTGATCGATTTCCATTACGATTGACTATTAAATCAACGTAAACCTTGATCGGGAAAAAAAAAATATGTCGATGGAGAAGAAGGAGGAGGTTACTGGAAAATATTCTATAGATTATTTAGGGGATAGAGATTTGATTGAGGAGCAATTTAGCAAGTTGATCAATTTGTTTGTAACTGCCAAATAAATTTTAATTATTCAATTTAATTAATTAGAATTATTATTTACTAATCTGGTATAACTTGGATCCAATACTTTCTATATGGGTCGTCTCTCACTAAATTAGTGAGAGACGGTCTCTCCTAAGTTTTTGTGTTTATATAAGTATTCCTCGTAATTTTGTACTAGTTTATGCCATTTTTAACACGATTTACACTATATTTCTTCTTTTTGCGATTTACTACGATATTGTGTAATTATTTACAGAAAGGAACATTTAATACTAAAAGATGTCGACGAGCTAAACGGGTTAAGAAGCGGGACTATTTTATTAAAGCCGAAAGCACGAAGTACCCAACAAAATAAAGAATTGTTCGGAAAAAGATGGTCAATGGAAAATGGACTAGCTAATGTTGGACTTGCTGTAATTTTAATGTGCCAACAATTCTTATAATGCACATGGGCGCTTAACTAATTGGACTTTATTTTGAATTATGCCATTATGGAAGTTTATGACCCCATGTCCACGTGATATATAAAGACACGGAGATTAGGAATAAGTTCAAGTTTGAATTCGGTGTTTTTTGTACGTATATTTTGTACGTATGGCCTCTTGGCCTTTTAGCTTTGGGATGTTCCATGTTCTTTGCTTTTCTCTTTAATTCAAGACTAAGTTTTTTCTTTCCCTTCTCTTTAATATATCACAAATTCTCATTTGTGACGAGCAATATCCGTCACAAGCTTGTGACGGGTAAAAAAAACCCACATAGGTAGATAAAGACAAGTCATTTGCGATTCCCTAGGCACTCTTACTTTTGTCTTATGTACCCGTGTGAGTGCTACTTGACCCGTCACAAGCTTGTAACGGATATACCCGTCACAAGTGAGACGTATTGTTTATTTATTTATGCATTCAATTATTATTTGTATTTGTTTATTTCAATTTATGAGTAGCTAAATTATTATCTAGGATAAAGAGAATCAAGGTCGTTAGAAGGGGAATATTAATTGATTAATTGTTAAATTGCTTTTAGTTGTTGTCTTATATCTAATTGATTAATTACTGACCAAGATTAGTTAATTGGTCCTTTAAACTAGGATTATTACCACCGGATTAAGACTAGTATATGCTGTGACATTTGAATAGACTAGTTTAATGATAGCGACCGCATGTTAAGCTAGATCTAAAGGGAATATTTGATTCGACCGATCATATGACCTTAAACAACTTAATTGCTCTATTAATTAGTTAAATCACACCCCCGGATAATTGATCTAGTGAACCCAAACCCTAGACTTTCCTATTATTTTTGAATTCGTATTTTTATTTACCTCGCAATTAGTTTAGAAATCAATCAAAACCCCCATAAAATCGTTACCTTAAGACGAACTTATTTATTAGCAAATAGACTATTACCGACTCCCGGTGGATACGATACCCTACTTACCCCTGACTATTAGTTAGTAATATTATAGAATTATTTTGATTAAGGTGACGCGACTTTAACCTTGTCAAGTGTGTTCACATGAAGAAAATGATAAAGAATCCATCACCCTACCATTAATGAAGGAAAAATACGTCCACATCAATATGGTTCACACCCATGGTACAAAAGATGAAGTCCTAGAACTTGAAATGCAAGAAGAATCAAGTTCATGTTTGGTCTCTCTTGAATCTAAGTCCAAGGATATTCAAGAGGAAAATGTGGGTGATGTCTTGGTTGGAAGGAAAGACCAAGAAGTTGAACATGGAGCTTACTCAAGTTCTTACTTAAGTCCCTTGGAGCTATCCATAAACAGGAGGTTGCGACAACCTCTGAGACTCAAGATAAGGGACCTCTTAAGCTCCTTTGAAAGTGAGACATGTTGGGATTCGATCAAGGGGAAAGCAAGAGGAGAGTCTTTCATTATTCCATACTCCAGTGCATCAAATCCGACTCCATGTGGACACCTTGATGTTCGTTCCAAAACCAACATCGTGGAAAATATAACTTGTCCCAAAGCGACTCCTCATTTTCATTTTCACATGTTGGAAAGGTTACAAGCTAGTCTTGTACATTTGAGTGCAATTTCTTACAAGTTAAGCATGGAAAATGAGTTCAAAGATATGAAAATGGAGTTGTTATGTGTTAAGGATTATGCCACGAGGTTTAATGAGTCATATTTAATTTGTGATAATCCTAATGACAACCTTGAGAAGATAAATTTGATTTATAGAGGGTTAATTTCAGAAATTCAGATTTGGATTCACATTGAGCAAATTAGTTCTTTTAAGTTGTTGAGTGAACTTACTCAATTTTCTGAAAATTTGATTTATGAGCATGAGGGTTATGTGAAGTCCTTGGCTAAGGAGAATGCCAAACATGTTGTTATCATAAGTTGTAGTAACGGTTTGAGTTATGAGGTTCCATTCACACAGGGGGGTGACCTTTGGTGACAATTGAGCTGTTTTAGGAGTTCTTATAATCCAACGGATTGGACAAGACCTTAAGCTAGGAAATAAGCCTTATTCTTATGACATGGGGCTGAAATTTTCTTTAGAGAATCCTAACACTCGAATGGAGTTGAGCGTAAATGAGAATGTCTTATGGGATGGGTTACATGACTTACATCTTGCTAATGGTCAACTCGATGTATTATGTTCTAATTTTCCATGGGAGTGTTGGTCCATTGAGAGAGGTGTCGGAGGAATGGTTGAGAGTAAATCAAGCATGGCGAGGCTTGTGTTTGAACACCCGAGGTTGCTAACGAGAAATGCAATTGAGCATTATGGCTTTTATGCATTACTTGCTCACGTTTGGAATGAAAGCTTGAGGCAAAAGTTTGTTGTTACGATCTTTGAATAGGGTGTGCTTACTACTAATCAATATAGGTCAAGGTATTTCATGTTTGTCTATGATCCAGGTGGGAGGAATGATAAAT
>JAOWBH010155038.1:0-11805 GCA_028566215.1 Silene coronaria | reverse complement strand
GACCTAACCCGACCCGGAATATAACTCATTCATGAGAATTATGACCCTAACCCGTCCTGAAACCCGTATAAATTCGTCCCGTACAAATCCAAAATAGATTCGTGTTTTACCCAATCCCCGTAACTCGTTTGATAGGTTAAAGTAAAGTAATTTTTAATTAATTAATTAAACGGAGTTTTTGCCGGGTTAAATTAGATTTAAAAAAAATTGAGATACACGAGTACACATTATTCATTTGACATTGACATATAGTTGTAGTTTCTCCAGTATCTTAAGAAAATATGCTCACAAATAAAATGAAATAAAAACAATTTTGGGAGAAATCCAACCAATAATTTAATGAATTTTATGAGAGATGTTGGATAGAGCTCATAGACTTTTTTTGCATTTTGAGGGTGATGTTGAGTTTAACGGCAGTTAACTATGAAAGGAAGATGTTACACTTAGGTCCTTAAAGCCTCACAAATATAATTGAGGTCCTTAAAGCTATTATTTCCCATAATTCAAGTCCTTCTTGTGTTGTTTACTCCAAGTAATTTGGCCTTTCAGGATTATTTAGAGTTCATAATAATTGTCATTACTTATTGTCATAAATAAAAGAGTGTGTCTATCCACCTTCTCCTTCCAACCTTCTCCCTTTCTCCTCTCCCAATCGATTAAATTAGTATATATTGTGTGGTGTTGGAAGGAGGGTAGATGAAACAAAATATATGGTATTTTAATCGGTTGTGAGAAGAAAAGGTAGAAAGAAGAAGGTAGATAGTTATTCCCTAAATAAAATACGTTTAATGAACGTGACAGCCTCCAACTTATGATCGTATATAGGTACCTAAAGTAGTGCATATCTGGCTGCCCACTCGCCTTTTTAATTTTGTAGCGAACTGTACCGGAACATGCCTTTAGGCCTCAGAATAGTACAGAAGCCTGAATTAAGTATGATGATTCTTGTGCGTCAATCAAACAGCATATTAGGATTGTCGAATTGATTTATTGGCTCGATTATTTTGATCAGGTTTGTCTTTGTCATCTCTGAGTTCAACAGCTTAGTAATTAATCTGGGAGCACAAAGACATAAATTTTGTTATCCTCGATAATCTTGAAGATAGAATAAGCACCAACAAAACACATTAGAATTCGATGAATTAACAAGGACACAATCTTCGTCTATGCACGATTATAAGAGTGTATCGACTACAATGTAGCCGAAGAACAACAATCGTACATAACTTTTGTGAACTGTGAATTATTCGGGAAAATCACAAGTTCTAATTGCCATTAGAGGATCTCGTCTATGAACCGATGTCCCAAAACTTTCAACCATGAAAGAATCGCCTTGCATTTCACAAGGTACCTCCCATTCAAATAGGCTAACAAGATTCGCCAATACCAACTCCGCTTTGACGGTAGCAAATGATATACCTGGGCAACCTCGTCTACCTGCTCCAAATGGGATAAATTCCAAGTCCAAACCCTTCATGTCTACCGAACTGTTCAAGAACCTCTCTGGTCGAAACTCCTCTGGTTGGTCCCATGAAGCCGGATGTCTGTGTATTGCCCACGCATTGATGATAACCTGTGTCCCTGCGGCAATGTCATAGCTACGGACTTTGACATCCTGAGACGATTCTCTAAATAGTAGAAGAGGTAGTGGTGGATGCAGCCTTAGTGCCTCTTTGATCACGGCCTTTAAGTACTTCATGTTCTTCAGATCATCTTCTTTGATTATCGTTTTGCCTTTGGAGAATCCCTTCACTTCGTCTTTGAGTTCTTTCATGATTCGAGGATGCATAAGTAACTCCGACATTGCCCAGTCGAGTAATGTCGAAGTTGTCTCTACTCCTGCAGCTAGCATATCCTGTACATGCCAATATGCCATGAACCGTACGCTTTTAGCTAAATTGTCTGCACAATTCATGTACTATGCTCGGAAATTGCGACTTCGAAAGGTTATACTCAAATCATATTTGGTAAAGTTGTGGTCTGCATTACAGTTTTTTCCTACCACTCAGTGATTCATGCAAGATTGATTGCAGGAAATAGACAAAATGTGTACAGATTTCTTCTAGGAGTAGAAACAGGGTAACAAAAGATTTAATTGGCTCGAACGGAACGATGAGCGCCCTACACAAACGGGACAAGGGGTGTTCAAGTCTCATACCCATGTAATAGTTATTTGAAGTACCAGACAAGCTGACACTGATATGCGAGCTAAACTGAAAAGTCGGAGTAACATATATTCTCCATTATTTTTCCGTAAAGGATTAGTATAGTCTACCGAGTAGACTTGGCAGAATGATCAACCGGGTCAAGTTCGGGTCAGCTCATCTCGTGTCTGCAAGAATTTGGATCAAATCGGATCTGGGGCCGGGTCATTTCGGGTTTGTGTCATTTTTGGGTCTGTTATTATCAAGTTATTCATGGATAATGGTCGGTTTGCAACAATAAAAACAATGGTTCATGTCAAATTGGGGTATGGGTCCTCAGTTCAGGTGTTGGGTTATTCGAATCAAGTCGATGTTGTCAGGTCTCATTTTAAAACAGTACTGATATTAATATAAAGCCAACAATGTCCTAAAATTGCTATATATGAAAGCAAATGTAAAGATTCAGGGGGACAAACAGTGAAGAGAAGAAATTTACCAGAAGAAGAGCTTTGATACTATCCATTTCAAGGGACGGATCGTTCCTCTGAATTTCAAGCAGAACGTCGACCAAGTCGCCTTTACCCGCTCCATCACCATTTCGGCCCTCTAAATTTACTCCATCAATATGTTCTTGAACTATCTTGTCAATGAAAGAATCAAACGCTTTAGCAACTTTGGTTGCTTTACGTAACACACCAGACATATGATCGATCCAACCCAACCAAGGGATAAAATCTCCAAAACTAAATGCTCCAAGCGCCTCGCTAAAATCATTCAAAAGCTCTTTAATATTTCCACACCCTTCCTCTCCGTCATACTTTCTTCCAAAGGCGACCCTAGACACTACACCATTCGTAAAGCTTGCAAAAGTCTCGGTCAAATTCACCGGCATAGAAACTGGTGATCCCCTGATACGTTCAACCATTACAGAAACCTCCTCTTCTCTGATTCTTTTATAGAATTGAACCTTGATGTTGCTTAGCATATGCATAACACAAATGCTCTTAATTTGCCTCCAGTAATCCCCATACCGTGAAAATCCTACGTCCCTACCATTGTATAAGATTATGGAAGCAACCCGAGATTTAGGCCTGTTTGCGAAAACAATGTCCTGGGTTTTCATGATTTCTTCGGCTACATCAGCAGAAGAAACGACTAATGTAGGTTTGCTGCCTAGATGAAGCAGCATGATGTCACCATGTTTTCGCGACAAGGATAGTAAGGATTGATGAGGGAGTGTAGCAAGCTGGTGTAGGTTGCCTAAAATAGGTAGTTTTCGCGGAGAGGGCAACCGTGTCTTGGTGTATCGCCATTGGTAGAGTATGATTGTGAAGCTTAGAACAGCAAGAAGAGTAGCTATTGGATGGATAGGAAGATTATCTAAGACTTGTGCTAAAACAGAAGCCATATCTGATATCTCAAGTCTTTTCTGTTTAACAGTCTAGTTCTAAGAGACTACATTATAGCATACAAGTTATAGAATGAGAGTAGACTGGGTCGGGTTGGATTATACTGGAGAGGTCGAAATACAGGTCGGGTTAGAGTCAGAATACGGATCGGAGAATAGTTTATGACGTCTTCTATTTTATCATTTTTTAGCTGAAAAATATACTTTTTAAAATTAAATATTATTATATTCATTATTTTAATAACTATTTTATTATTTAATGATATAAAATTGACTTTTGAATTAAATTTTTAATAAAAAAATAAAATAATATTTTTATGTTTATTATTTTAAATATAATATAAAAATATCGACCCATCGGTTGAACGGGTCGGGTCGGGTCTGGTCTTGATCCCAAAAATAATAAGTCATTTCGAATTCGAGTTATTTCGAATTGCGGGTCAAGATTTACTGGTCCTTGACCCTAAAAATCGGATCTCGTCATATTTTGACATGTTTCAATGAGAGGGTGTCACACAAAAATAAAATAATGGGAGAGGATCGTAATTAACATGCGGACAGCTGGACAGCAGATACGCCTGGTCTACATTGATCCAAACAACATGGAGCATGCATATTTGTGACGGTCACAAATTTATGACATTTTACCAGCATTTTCCATTTGTCCTCCCACCTACCTTTCCCACTTGCTTCTTTGTCTCACGTCACAAGCTTAAGCTTGTGACGGATTTTGTGCGTCACAAGTGAGAATTTGTGTTATTATTATTCAATGTTTAACGGTTTAAGGATCAATTATTATTGCATTTTAGTATTCTGAGATTACATCGTACAAGATAGTAGTTTTTGAAGTCTGGAATATAGCTGGAAGCCTGGAATACCATGTGAGTGATTAATTGTATCCTTTTTTAAGTAGGACAAAAAAAAGAGAGTAGGTAGTAATGTTAGTAGTTACTCTTTTTTAAGGACAACAAAAAAAGAGAGAGTAGGTAGTAATGTTAGTAGTTACTAATGTAGATGTGTAAGTAGACCTGACAAACATGTCGAGTTTCGGCTGGATTTGGTCGGGTCGGGTCAATTTGTGTTTAGGTTATGATCATTAGTATCAAGTTATTTGAGAATATAATAGACGGTGTGGAACAATAAACATTTAGGACGTATTATATTGATCAAGTCAATCTCAGATCTTTAGTTCGGGTTATTCGGACCAAGTTAATTGTGGCAAGTCGTATTTTAACATGGGAAGAGGTTGATAGTTTGCATATGTTAGTACAGCTAATAAAGTTATGAAATATGGTTTCAACGTTTCAGCTAATAAAGTCATGTAATATGGTATTCATGATGTGGATTCAAATCCCATCCAAACATCGGATTTCAAAAATATAACCAAGTTGAATATGAATTATGATAGTTGTTTGTTTGGTTGTCATTGGAAAATCGACGGAAAAGCCAAAATCTGAAATGTCATCTTACAAATTCCTCATACTAGCTAGTATTGTGCACACCTTAAACAATACATTTGACAGCTTAATCTCCTTTTAATTAGGAATGATAAAAGTTTCTAGCTGTCATTATCGAGGAGCGGAAATAATACGGAGAATATGTCGGTGATTATGATAAACGTGACAATCTCCAGCTCAATACTGCATATTCAATTATTCCGGTTCCCAGCAAGCAAAGCGATACCAGAACATGCCCCTCATGCCCCAGAATAGCGTAAAGAACATATATAAGGGGGGAGTATATGGAATTGTACGAGGACAAAAAAGCTCTCGAGATAGAAAGACAATAGAGTACAATACGTACAATAGTATAGTAGCCACGGGTGGACTATCGATGTACAGGCCTACTTTGACTATGCAAAAGAGTCGTCATAGTTAGAACCTAAGATCACATGTTTGATGTTGTTTCCCGAATCTCATCCAAGGTGATTGTCTGTAACCAACATGACACAAACGGTGAGCAAATGTCAGTTAAGGGAGAAAACACAATTTCATCTCCTGTTGTCTCCGCCTTAATTAAGCATATATGGCAAAAACTTATGTTAAGCCTACCTGTTCTTTGCCAGCAAAATCGTTGTCAGGGGTTAGGAAAAGCATGCAGTGGCACTCCTTTCTGACATTTTGCAACACCAGAAATTCACTTGTCAGTCACTAGGTAATACAATACGTGTATACACAATGTTAATCAACTACTAGAGTAGAAAACCCAAGAACGATGCATGCAATCTCCACAAGACAGCGAGATATGAAGCATACTTCAACCATAAATTCAGCAGCAACAATTAGGCATGCGGGCTTGCGTAGTAAACTATACGGAAAGAACTACGCTGTATAGTATATAGCACCAATCCCCAATATAAGCATCAAATGTAACAAGTGCTTGCCACCAGAGAAAAACCCGCATAATACATTTATGGCTTGTTTAGTACTCCGTGTAAGGTCAAAGCATAAGTAAGGCTTAAAAATTAGGAATCAGAGATGCAAACAAGACCACACAACACTCGGCTGTCCATTTCCTCAAAAAAAAAAACGAGGAGGTCTTGGCGTAGTGGTTGAGTCTCAGGGCTTGTGGACAATATCTCACAAGTTTGAACATTAATTCCCCGCCCCACCTTCTATTTATACTTGCATTGTGCCTACTTTCATACAAAAAAAACAAGACAACCAAAGTCCATACTTGGGTCAGATATTGGTGGCTGAGTTATGTAAGTTTCACTCCTCACTCTTGTCAACCCGGTCTTCCAATCTTTACAATATGACCAGGAGTCTCTTTAGTCTTTACATTTCTTATGATGCAACAGAATCTTGGATCGGAAAATAAAATCCATACCTCTCCCTCATTGGCACGCATGGACAATTCCAAAAACCCTGACCAGCTTCAGCCTGTTTATCATCATAATGCCTGAAGAACATCACAACATTAAATCTAAACTAAATCATCTCAAGTAACTGATAGCCCTTATAGAAGGAAATATTTGCTCACCTACACGGGCAAAGCGGAGCACCTAATGTGTCCTTGTGTTCAGCTAATCCCTGCTCACATACAATTAGGCCAGATTACATAATTTACAGGACCAGTGAGTTTACGACATAAGTGGAGTAGATAATTCTTTTGTTATCCGCTATTTCACTTCCGCTGTTAGTCCAGTTTCTGTGCATTGCTTCCTTGAAGAATTTCTAGCATTTCATTTTCTTTTTTAATGATTACTGTGGCAGTTCATCCGAAGAGAGGGAAAAAAAATGTCACTCGGCTGCACTTAAAAAACCCAGCATAGGACCTTGTAGGTGAAAGAGAAAATTCGAGATGAAATTAAGACAGCTAATCCGAGTCCTGAGATCATAATTTTAGAATTAGCTGGGAACTTAATGATTTCTGCTCAAGAGGTTAATTCTATCATTTGGCTTTAAACAGCGAAATCATCAGTAGAAGGTTTGTAAAAACCTTCCATCCAAAGGAAGATGCCACAAGGTAACACCTTCTAACATGTTGGGATGATGGAGAAGATCCAAATCTGGGTTGCCTAATCTGCTTAGCCACCAGAAAACCAGGTATCGGTTCGAGCAAATACAATCAGAGTGCTTGGTTAAATCTATGACGATCTTTAAAAGCGGATTGCGTAAATCTGTGGTGCTTTCATATCAAATTACACAACCTTGCTCCAAAATTTCAAATGACCTTTTGCTTTGAATTAGTCACAAAGGCTACTGTTAATCAATAAGAAAATCATTTATTAACTCTTTAAGCTTAGCATTGTTCTGTTCATTTGGATATTGTGCACTCAAGGCCTAGTAGAAAGTAAGCAACCGTGTCCACAACAATGGTCATTATCAAGTAACAACCCACCCTCGCTTTTTGGTTTTCCAGAAAAGATATCCTTGATCTAAAACACTGAAACACCCCAACACTAAAGAGAGCAGTAGTACCTTGATAACAACAGCGGTAACACTTTTATCAGCACAAAAGTATGTTCCTGACTTGCGGGCAAACTGCTCTGAGAACTTCCTCATAATTTCAATGGATTTTTCAGAAGGGTCCACTGAAAAACAAAGTCAACAAATCTATCAATCACACAAAACAGGTCAGACATCAAAACTTACCCAACAAGAAGGCGACCTGTAGCATATGATAAAGAAGCATATGATGGGATCGCACACACAATCGACTATAACATCTAAAGAGCATGCAGAAGCTTCTTTATCAACAATTAAATGTCACCCTCTTTCAAGTCTAACATCATCAAAAGTACAAAAACATGCAGACATCTAGACCTCCCCCAAATCTATGTGAACTGGTCAGGTATATATGTAGTTATTAAGAATTTGTAAAATAGTGCACCACAAACCAAAGCACTATTTACATACAAAATGCAATAACTGATTCAATACTACCATAGTATTATAGTACCAGCATACACTATTCGCTTAATAACAGTCTCTGATTGATAGATATTCACTCTTCTCGTCTTACAAAAACATTTTCCCATCTGCGTCATCAAACTTATCGTACTTTCTAATTCAGCCAGGCAAATTACGTTTCTATACATTATAATGTACTCCTGAGAGTCCTGTCTGATCAGGTTCTTTACGTTTGTTTATGATCCATATGTTTGCTACAATCAAAAATTTTAACTCATAAAATTCACATTCGACGCCGCTCTGGAGTCAAATATGCTTATGGCCCATAGGTTTTAGCCTAGTGGTAAAACTAGCCCCTCGCTCCACTACTACTCTTACACACTATGCTAATCCGCCATTTGTAAAATGCTTTCAATAAATAAACTATTAGCATTATATTTTAATTTTGCCAAATGAGCCAAGAGTCACTACAAGTACAATATATGGGGAGGGGGATTCGAACATGGGACCCATTATCCACAATACCCCTCTTTCATAAAACCCTCCTTAAGTTACCCTTTGGTCCCCTAAACCCTATTTTCCCTTCTTTTTTTTTAAATCACCTTCTAACACCCACCATCCTCTTCAATCTTCATCACCCCCATATCTAACACCCAGCAGCAACCACTGGTTCCATGGCCGCCCTGCTCCTTTGTCTTCCCCAGCGGTTAGCTCTCACCAGAAAATCCAATATACCACAATGAGTTCAATCCACCTCGACGAACCATGCACCCTCTGGTGGTTCAACCACCACCACCACCACCCCGTTAACCCACCTGACCTGTCATTCAAACCACCCTATAAACAAAAGTCACCGCCGTGGCACCTATCAAACCACTGGCAACCCAGCTCGTCATCCAATGACTCCCTCATATAAAGATCCCGCAGCCTTGTGTCGGACAGCTCTGCTCTCCGTCAACCTACCTTCCAAAGACAACTACACATTATTATTTATAAATTACATTTATTCCTCTCTTGTACAAAACACCACTCCCCCCGTGTTCTTTGTCGCCAATTTCACCCTTCTAACCATATCCATCACCAGAACACCATGGTTCTCACGTACCTGACCACAGAGCACCCCCAAACCGAACCAACACAAAAGCCCAAAGACACCACACTCACAACTCACAACTCACACCCACACCCAAACACCACCGACAGAAAACCCTATCGCCATGGCACAGTTTCTCTTCTCCAAGATCAAACTTTCTCTTCAACCGTTCATCTTGCAGGGACAAATATTGAGAGTACTCTATAATAATATTGTTATCTTGTACTCGTATACTATCTTTGATTTATCTTGTACTCCGTAGTAAGCAAATCTCTTATATCTAGGCTATTTATGATTTGTTTCCTTCTTGCTCATATTTTGTAGCTAAATATCCATCCTTGTAATTCATATAAATAAGCATATGTATGCTAATGTAAACTAAGCAATTCACTCATCATTCTCAAAACTCTACTCCCTCCAATTCTTCGGAATTGCCTCACTCACTTCTTATAATTCGCAAGGACTATTTTTTAATTAAACGGAGCAACTCCAAAGAATCGGAGGGAGTATCATTTAACAACAGCAACTTAACCCTCACTAATAAACATTTTTATTATTCCCTCCGACCACTTTTCAAGATTCGTGAGGACTATTTTAATCAAACGGGGCAATTCCTAAGAATCCGAGGGGAATTAATTTAAGAACAGCAACTTAACCCTCACTAACAAACATTTCTACATCAATCACAACACATAAACTCAGAATTAGGCACAAATATCGTGAATTCACGAATTAACTACACTAGCTAGCACTTCCTCCGTTCCATTTACTTGTACACATAACTAAAAATACGCGACTAATTTTGAAAAGCGTAAACAATCAAATGAAACGGAGAAATATAACTTTCGAGTTTTGGCTCGGATTAAACAAATCAATAATCAATAACAATTAAAATAAATGAAAACAGTAAATAAATTAGTTACCTTGCGCGCGAATAACGCGATGCTGAGGTATGCGGCGAGAAGGAGGAATTGATGGAGAAGAAATAGGAAAGCTGTAAGCTGTTGAAGCTTGAAAAGCTTTCATGGCGATTTAATAGATTAATTAATGAACTTAATAATTAAAGAAAAGTGATAAATATCTGATAAAATAGGATGACAAGTATTTAAAGAATCGAGTTGTTGATTAGGATATTTTGAGTTTCTGGAGAAGGTTGTATGATGTGTGCATCTAATCCATAGTTCGTGGTTGACCTTTGTTCCTTTGTTCCCTTTCCAAGTTCTATGCTCCACTCGATTATTTTTTGATAACTTTGATTAATAAATTTAATTTGATTTGTTGAATCTCAAATTTCCAATAGATTGTATACATATTTCGTTTTGGATAGGCTTTAGGTTTATGTTAAACTTAAAACGAGTTAAATTGTGTAAATGATGAATTGAAGAAAAGTAGAATTAATTGAAGAAAAGTAGAATATTAAGGGAAATAGATTTGATAGATGAGTCAATCGGGTTAGGTTGGGTTGGGTCAGTATTTTGAATTTGCGATGATTTGGGTTGAATAAGACATTTCGAGTATGTTATTATCAGGATAATTAGTGATAATGGTTAGTTTGCGACATAACACAATCGGGTGGGTCATGTTGATTTCGGTCAATGCAGGTTACAAATTAAGCTCTGGTTCGCAGTTTAGATGAAAGGTTGGGTACGGCCGTATAGGTTGGGTTATTCGGGTCAGGTTATTTCAATCGCATCAATCAGGTCTATTAGGGATTTAAGGACTACTAACTAGCAAAAAGCGGATGTTATTCGATCGATTAAAAATCTTAAAACGGTTGTGGTTGTCTAAAACGAGATAAATTCTTCTACTTAATTGTATACGTTGTTTTTTTTGTTGTTGTTCTTTTTACAAGTTTAAGCTTAAAATCTCTAAAATGCCCTTGCTAATGGCCCTACTTTCAGTTTACCAAAGACGGTACACAAAAAACTTCCAAATGATGTAGGCATAGGTTTGAATCCTGCAAAAGGCATTGTCTTTCATAAGCTCTTGATGTGTAACTTTTGGGCCTTAGGCCGTAGCCCATAGGCCATAGTTCTCTTGCAAGAGTAAGTCTTGCTTAAGACGGGTCGGATTTTAAGACGGGTCGTTTGTGAGGGGAAATGGGTAGAAGGGACAAAGATGGGATCCCCCATGCGCTTCTCCACTCACCCTAAATAGGTATTTTGTGAGAAAATATGGTATCCGTCTTATTAATAAGACGGATACCTTGGTCTGAAACAAGAATTGGTGCTCTTGCAAATAGTTTCCTTAGTCACAAATCTGTTTCTAACACGATTTGAAACTTTGACCTCATTTGTCATATGTTAATGTCTCAATTCTTAACTATTAATTAATCTGTTTAATATCTTACAGCAACTCTCCTATATAATCGTTCTATAGCATATGAGTGAGTCCAAAAAGAAGTCAATATATTAAATTTTTGATTTTATTTTAATGACGTTATATCTTATAATGGAAACCGACGCATTCAAATATGTAAGTTATCAATTTAAAACATTATAATATTAAAATAAAAATATTATTTTATATTTTTATAAACAAATTGTAAGATAAGACTATCTTATAATAAGACAGAGAGGTCCATGTGAAAGTTGGCCCAATAAGAAAGTAAATTTTCATAATTAAATTGTCAGCCTTACGGAAAACGGATGACGTTATCTTTAGTTTCTTATCTCTTTCCTCTCTAGAGTTAGAGCTGATCAAGTGCGGGCCAACCCGTTTGGCCCGTTAAAATAGCGGGCTTGGACTAGAAAAATAAAAAAATAAACGGGTAACGGACAAGAAAACTAGGCCCGCTAGAATAAA
>JAOWBH010155028.1:0-11806 GCA_028566215.1 Silene coronaria | reverse complement strand
CAATAGTGTACCCTCGTGAACCTTGAGTTTTATAAATGTTACTCGCACTAATATTGAAGGACACAATCCCCAACACAGTCTTGTTCAAGAGGGAGCCATACATAAGGTTACGACGCAAAGTAGAAACATATAAAACATTGTTAAGAGAGAGGGTTTTACTAGAGGTAAGTTTAAGTAAGACCGTTCTTTTACCAGTAATTCCATCACTTGTTGAGTTGCCCATGAAAATACAGTCACCATCAGCTAAATCTTCAAATTCATTGAATAGCTCCTTCTTAGCACATAAGTTCCTGGAAGCTGCTACATCCAATACCCAATCATTCATATTTTCAACTAAATTTGCCTCGACAACCACCGCAGCCACAATGTCATCGTCAGTTTTAGCAAGGTTAGCTTGTGCATCACCTTTACGCTGTGGACATTGGTAATATTTGTGACTGATATCACCGCAGACATAGCATGTTTTAGGGTTGGCACCTGGCTTCTGAATTTTTCCTGTAGGCTTGGTGAATTTGTTCTGCATTTTTTGGGACCTCGGACTTTTGACCCCATTTTTTATTGTCTCTTCCTTTGCTCTTGAATCCATTTTTGTTGGAAGAACCATCAGATTCAACAAGATTGGCTTTGACATAGTGATGAGGGACAACATCAAGTTTGTCTTTGAGACGGTTGGCTTCTTCTGTTCTCATGTGGCTGATTAGTTCTTGAAGAGACAAATGCTTCTTTTTATGTTTGAGATGATTCCGGCACATATTCCAAAAAAGAGGAAATTTCTCCAACAAAACATTAGCCTGAAAAATCTCACACATTTTCATGCCCTTATTCAATACGTCAGCACACAAGTTCTCATATTCATGAATTTGTTCCATAATGGGTTTATCGTCTATCATCTTAAAGCCTAACCATTTCCCAACAACATACTTTCTTTTTCCGGCATCATCAGCCCCATATTTTTTTTCAAGTAAGTCCCAAACAACTTTTGTAGATTTTTGAACCATAAAGAGATCAAAGAGGGTGTTTGACATGTGATTAAGCATATGAAATCTGACGGTTTTATTATCCTTTTCATATTTCTTTATCTCTTCTTTATTTTTCTTAATAGCAGAAACGGGAGGTAGGGTGACAGTAGCAGTAGCAGTAGCAGTATCAAACACATGGGAAGGACAATCCTTAAATAGAACATAGTCTATTTCTAATTGCTCAAAAAACATCAGCAACTTTTGTGCCCAACGTTTATAGTTAAAGCCATCTAGTGGTTCGACTTTAGAAAGATCAGCAGCAATATATTTTTTAACAATAGCCATTATTATTATTATAGATTAATTGCATTCAAATTAATAGAACGAAATAGTAATAACTATGGCTAAAAGATAGATTACTTATCAGTACAAGGCTGTGTCGTGTTGGAACACTGACTTGAAAGCAATTACGGCTCGACTCTCATGGTTTTCGACTCACGCCGATTGCTCCCTAAGGTTAACACAGCACCCTCTAACACTACCACTAATGGTAGATGGCTTGGAACTAGGGTTGTTCATTTTTTCACCCGGACTAGTGAACCGGGCCTGCCCGAATCGTAAGTCTCGGACCGGGCCGGTCACCCACAGGTCCGATCTACAGGTCAACAAAATTTCAGAACCGGTCCCCGGTCTGGAACCGGGGTCGACCCGGTAAAAACCTTGGACCGTCTGAATACCGCATGTAGTGGATTATTGTCGTTGAAGACATGATATTATTGAAGATTCTGAATAATATGAGACTACGTTTATAGGTTGGTCTACGTATGTCTAGGTCTTGAATAAAGACAAAAACTAAATATAAAAATAAAAGCAAAAGAAAAAGAAATTCAGGAACAGGTTTGGCAATTTGCGTTCCAAACGTTCCACATTGGAACGCATAGAACTAGTTCAGGAACACATTTTATCACACTTTCCTTTCCATGTGTCAATGGCTGATTGGGTAACATTTTTTTAAAGAGAAAATGTACATATGCATGGCTGAAGGGATTTTTCGATAATGATATGGCGCCACAGACCAATTTCGGCGCCACCCTCTTACATGCACACATTATTATTGGGGTTCCCTTTAATAATAATGGATACACTCATTATTATTGGGGTCCCCATTTCTTACATGTGAGAGGATAGCGCCGAGATTGGGCGTCACCCGGTGGCACTAACTCATACTCCGTATTCCTTAGGGAAACAAATGTGTTGAATAACTTCTAGTCTTCTATGTATAAAATGAAAAAGAGACTAATTACTGATCTTTGACTATTTTTTTTTTGTTACAAAAATTTAAATACGTAATTGATTTTTTTAGTTAATAATCATTGTTTTAATATATCTTATTTAACAAAATCGTGTTTCTCATTTATAAAACCGTGTTTTTTTTTCGATTTTTTTCTCGAGATAACTTAATTTATATTAAGCATTAATATTTTTATAATTATTATTAAAAACCAAATTATAATGTAAGGATAATAATTAATAAAAATATGTTAGGTTTAGGTAGGTTAAGGGAGGGCTTGATAAAATAACAAAAACAGGAACTAGGTCTTATAAGTAGGTTAAGATATATATTCATATTTTAATGCAGAACTAGGTATAGGTAGAGCTGCAGGAACGACTGATAAACGTAGTCTAACGATTTTATAATTTTGTAATTTATGCAAAATAGTTTTATACTATATATATATTTTTTTTTTTTTTTAAAAATACTTAAATTTTTTTTTATAGGCAAAACAAGAGACTCCTTTTGGGAGGACGAGAAGTGGAGAGCAATAACATAAGGTAGTTACCACAACAACCGATAGAGTTCGGGAAGAAACGTATTTGTAGTTTTAGGGTTTTTCGCTTAAAATCCCCAAATTTTCACCTAATCGAACCCTGTTATTCTTCCAATTCTTCGTAATTTTCTTAATCTTTCAGGTAAATCTTCATCAATGGAGGACGAAGAGGATGTCGCCATGGTTTCTCCTTCAGTAGAACAACAACAACCGTTACAAACCGAACCTCAAAACGAATTACAGTTAGACGACACCGTTTCGACCGCCGTAGATTCGCAGGATATTCCGCCATCGACGGCGGTTCACGGTGAGGAGAGAGAAAATGAGGTTGAGGATGTCGAAAGATCGAATTTCGAAGGAGTGGAAGATGTGAAAGTTACGCGTGAAGTTTCGCCATTGCCGCCGGAGGTTAAGGTTTCCGACGAATTGGAGGTACGCGACGTCGTTTCGACCGCAGGAGGTTTGTCGGAGATTCCTCAATTGGTTACGGCTGGAGATGAGAGAGAAGGCGAGGTTGAGAGTGTTGAGGAATCGAGATTGGAGAGAGATGAAGGTGTGATGGTTGTGGATGTAGCTCCGCCATTGCCGGAGGTTAAGGTTTCGGATGAATTGGCGGTTGCTGAGATTGTGGAGAGAGAAATTGGCGGTGAGGAAACTGAGGAATCAAAAACGAAAGCAAAGAGCGAGGAGGATGTAGCTCAACCATTGCCGGAGGTTAAGGTTTCTGACGAATTGGCGGCTGGTGAGGTTGCTGAGAGAGGAATTGGTGGTGAGGATAATGAGGAATTGAAATCGAAAAGCGAGGATAATGTAACAGTTGATGAGGCTGAGTTGAGCTCGACTGGTGTAGATGTCGAGGAATCGAAACCAGAGAGTAAGGAGGAAGTAGTTGTCAAAGAAGCCGAGGTAACGTTTGGTATCAAGTCTAGTGATAACTTGTTAACAGAAGGTGAGAGTGTTGAAGGTGCAGATAGAGAAACTGAGGTAAAACATGTAAGTGAACATAGAGAAGAAAGTGATGAACAGGTTGCGAAAATGTCAGGTGAATTTGTGACGGTTAATGATGAGATGGACGTTAGAAATGAGGAGGGCGCAAATGTCGGGAAAGTGGAAGCTATGGATGAGGAACAGATTAAAGGGGAGGATAAAAATGAGGATGTTATTGAGAAAGATGGGGAATTGGGCGGAGAAGAAGGTTCTTCAATTGCTAAAAAGGTCGAAGGAGACGAGGCTATGAAAGGTGAGGAGATGGATGAGAAGGTAGAAGAAATGGTTGGGGAAGAAAAAGAGGCGGTTTTGTGTGCTAATGAGGTCGAAGGAGACGTGACTTTAAAAACTGAGGATGTAGCACCATTGAATGAGGAAGTGCAAATGGCAGATGAATCCGTTGAGAAGGTAGAGGAAATAGTTAGGGAAGAAAAAGAGGGGGTTTTGTGTGCTAATGAGGCCGAAGGAGACGTGAATTTGGAAGTTGGGGGCGTGCCACCATTGAATGAGGAGGTGGAAATGGTGGGTCAATTAGTCGAGAACAAGGCGGAGAATGATGAAGAAGAGAAAAAATTGGAGGAAAAGGAAGAGGATGAAGAAGCTAAGGTGGAAGAAGAGGTCCCACAAGAAGAGAGTAAGGTAGACGGGGCTGATGAGGTAATGGACCATTCACCAAGTATTGCGACAAAAGAAGATTTGATTGTGGAAGAGGGGACACCAATTGCTGAAAATGAAATGGAAATGGAGGGAGAGGGTATGAAAAGTGGTAGTGGAAGTGGTGGGAAGAGGAAGCGGAATGCGAAGTCTGGAGTTGTGAAAACTCCATCTAGGAAGGTTGTAGGGGAGGATGTTTGCTTCATCTGCCTTGATGGAGGGGACCTTGTATTATGTGATCGAAGGTATTGCTGTCTTTTCTTTTAAATTGATTGGAAATATTTGCACTATTTTGCTTTGTGTTATAACATTACCCTCAATGCCTAAAAAGTTGGTCAGATATACGGAAAGTTGGCTTTGTGTTTCATGAGAGAGAAGAGGGGTGTAGCTTTGTGATATAGTTAGTGAGACATTTTGCTTAATTCCCCCATATTTGAAGTCCAAGGATGATGAGTTTGTGGTTCCTCTGTCAAAGGAAATCATGCTATGGGATATATCCAATTGTTGTTATAACTTACTGTATGAATTTGGCAACTAACTATGCTTTCTAATAAAATGTGTGTAGTAAGAAATTGATTTAAAGCTCGTTTCTTGATTTTTTCAGAGGCTGCCCCAAGGCTTATCATCCTTCCTGTGTTGATCATGATGACGAGTTTTTCAAAACCAAGGGCCACTGGTACTGTGGTATGTTTGGCTTTTCTATGTTAATGGGAATTGTATTTTGAATTGTTCTGCTTCTGTTACCTGTAAAAAAAGGCCTTATATGTTATCAGAAAATTTACTTTATTTCGGCTATAAATATCAGAGATTTGAAGCCTGCTTATTGAAAACTTAAACGTTGCTCAATCATCATATTGTGCGAGTAGTGGGGCAGTATATGCATGTTTTGTGGAGTAACTAGAAACCATTTTGTACTAGTTTGGTAATTTTAAGTTGGATGAGAAATAAAAGAGTTACACTGTCCTCACTACACCTGAAATTTTAATCAGTTGTCAATTGAAAACACGGAAAACCATCTGTAAACTCTCTCTCTCTTTGACAACACTATTGGATTAATACTCCCTCCAATTCAGACCAATGGTATATAAAAGTAGAAAAAGTAGGGGTATCGTTGGCTTCTCACAAGTGGGCAACTTGACATTGAATGTAAAAAGTAAGGGTATATGTTGTAAATAAGGGAAGTATATAAGGAGTGTTTGGCCATATTTTTTTCCAAGAAGGGACTGGGTAGTTTGGTTTGGATTGTCCAAATAAGAGAAGTGTAACCTTTGGTCTTGATTGTCCAAATAAGGGAAGTGTAACCTTTGGTCTGGATTGGAGGGAGTATTAGTTAGTGATCCTGGCTATCTGCTCTTAAATGCAAGAATAGCTCCAAAGGACTAAAAATAACTATGGTTTGTCAAAAAAAAACCGATTACCTTTGGTTCTACTTTCCTATCCAGACACTCTGAAATAAAAGGCTTGACAACAAGGAAGATGTGCCTAAGTCTCTGACTAATGGAATCAAGACTAATATTATATTCCATTTAAATAATTTTGCTGCAAAATTAGCCAAACGGCCGGACCCATCTTGCTGTCTCTATCACCCTGTATAAAACCATTGGGTGATTAGTTTTTGATTTTACTTAGTTGGATTTCTATTTAGCCGTTGCTTGCTTGATAATCATGAGCAATTTGATTCTATTGATTTAGTTACTTATTATAATGATGGTTGCCATACACTTCCTACGTTGCCTTCATAGATGTTTTTTATTGTGTGTGTGCAGGTTGGCATATGTGCAACCAGTGTGGAAAGAATGCCTATTTTAAATGTTGTACCTGTCAGTTCTCCTTGTGCAGAGCCTGTAGTAAAGATGCAGCTGCAGCTTTTTTCTGTGTTAGAGGAAACAAAGGATTCTGTGAGTCATGCATGAAAACTATAATGGTGATTGAAAATAGTGAACAAAATGAAATGGTATATGTTTGTTTCCACTCTCTCTGGGTTCATGTATACAGTTGTTATTCTTCTGCTCCCTTTACTGAGTTCTGGTTTATGGATTTTAACTTTGTTAGATTTTTTTTTTTTTGACGATTACTTTGTTAGAATTGATGGCTGATAAAGAATTGAAATTTTGCATGTATCGAAGCTCAAAAAAGTTTTTACAATGGTTTACAAGAACGAAAAAATTAGCACTAGATTTTACGACACAAGAGGGGTGGTGTCACTGCTATACTCTGTGGTTGGATGGATCATTTAGATTATAAAATTCTTTATCCTCTGTACTACACTGGGTGAGGTTGGATACCTTTATCTATCACATATCCTACATAAGCAGGATCTTCATTTTCTGGTTGTTGATAGGTTGTAAAAGGAATCATCTTCAGCACTACCTGACGTGCGGGTGCTCTCATTTAGCACAACCTCTTTTTTCTCTTTTTTGTTTAAATTATACATATTTCAAACCTATTTTCCTGTAAACTTGCTTTGACATGTATCCCAGTCTACAAAGATATTCGGAAAATACTCTGTTTTTGTTTCATGCTTAAAAGTGTATCATGTTCAAGGAAGATGTTCGGCTTCAAGCCATCCTTTTGTGTCCTACAATCCCATTCAGTCTCCCTCTCCACCTCATCAGTAAGAGCAGCCTCTACTGTTAGCAGCCTGCTTCTGAGAAATACCACTTATCAGTACCTCAGTAGTAGCTCACAATTTCAGAATGGTGATTTGGAGGAATCTTGTCATCTCTAGTTATCTCAGTCCGATAAATTTGTAACTTCCCTCTTGATACTACGATTTAATACCTCGATTTAATTCCTCTTCGAGTGCTAAACATTTGTTTCGACCTTTGGCATGCTATTGTTTCAATTTGTATCCCTTTTCGGTAACTTCAAAGCTCCATCCCTCTAGAAGAAACTCCAGAATTGACACCTTTGCAAACATCTTTTATTAATCAAATATATTTGTGCCTCTGTCTAAGAAATTAGGAACGCTGACACTAATTTATGCTCAAGGAAGAGGAAGAGCATGTGTTGGTAAAAGATGCAGAGCACCCATTCTGCCCTTCATTTACAGTCTCACTTATTAGAAAGCCAACAATTTTACACCTACGAAAACAAAACTGTTCCACATGTTATCCATAATCAAATTTTGGTCCCACTTTTTTTCTGTTTACATAACATAGAATTGAAAAAACGAATTTTCTTTTGCATTTTCACCACTTTAAATAGAGAATAAGCTCTCTTTTGCCCTTCCAAGAGCACAGAGAGAGCGCCTCTCTATTTTATCTCTTAGAGAGCACATGAAAATCACATAGTGTCCCCTGTTGTAGACAAAAACACTTATTTTTGGTCTCTGACTATGAGGAGCATCTTGAAGAGCACTTAAAGAGTTCCTATTGTACATGCTGTGGGTCGGTCATAGTGAGCGGCAATTGACAATTAACCTCATTTTATCCTGTTTAGTAATCATTGTGTCTACTGACCACCTTCAAAAACACTTACATTGTCATCACTTTTTTAAACTCATTGTTAGCCAATGTTGCTACAGGGTCAGGATGCTTTTAGTGATAAAAGTAGCTGGGAATATCTGTTCAAGGATTACTGGTTGGAACAAAAAGAGAAGCTATGCATTACGTCTGATGAGCTTTCACATGCAAAAAATCCATCGAAAGTTTCCGATAAGCAGCAACCTTCAGTTGAGGGTAACAACGATGCAGGAAGTGGTTCTGATAGTTTAGATGAGAATTCAGAATTGAATGTTTCAAAAAGGAAGAAGTCAAAGAAAAATCCTAAATCTGTAGACAATGATTCTGATAACTCTTCAGAGAAGAACACCGGCTCTGGGAAAAGAAAGTCTAAAAGGAGGTTAAGGTCCCAGCACAAGGATGTTGGTAATTCAGATTCAGAACATTCTTCTCCGGATACTAGTAGTAGGAGGGGTGGAAAAGCTAGAAGGTTGTTAAAGTCCCGCTCCAAGGGTGCACAAAGCAATGTGGAGTGGGCATCAAAGGAACTACTGGAGTTTATAATGCACATGAAAAAGGGCGACCAATCTGTTTTAACTCAGTTTGATGTACAAGGACTGTTATTAGAATATATTAAAACAAACAAACTTCGTGATCCACGCCGACAGAGTCAGATTATTTGTGATTCTATGCTACAGAAGTTATTTCACAAGCCACGAGTTGGTCATTTTGAAATGTTGAAGCTGCTTGAATCACACTTCTTTTTAAAGGATGCTGATGATAATCAAGGAAGTGTTGCTAATTCTGAAATGAGGCAACTGGATGCTGATGATAACATTGATTCGCCCCATGATGGCAGCAAAAGTAAGGGGAAAAAATCTCGTAAAAGAGAAGGGAGGGGTTGTCAGTCAAACCTTGATGACTATGCTGCTATTGATATGCATAACATTAACCTAGTCTTCCTGCGCCGTAACTTGATGGATGCACTTCTGGAAAATCCTGAAACGTTCCATGACAAGGCTGTTGGGGCTTTTGTCAGAATAAGAATTTCTGGCAGCAGCAAAAACCAAGATATTTACAGGCTGGTGCAGATAACTGGTAAGAAGTCTAGGAAAGTCAGAATTATGTTTCGTTTTAGATAACATAGATTTTGGTTGGATTAAAGAATTCATGAGATTGTTTTTTACAAGGTACAAGCAAAGCTGCTGAACCATACAAAGTTGGCAAAAGGACAACGGACATCATGCTGGAGATCTTGAATCTTGATAAGACGGAGACTGTATCAATAGACACAATGTCCAACCAAGATTTTTCCGAGGTGATTTTTATACAAATAACATGTTCAGAAATTAGTACCCTCTCATATAGGCATGCAAAAGGCCAATGATGCACTGATCAGTACCTAGTTGTAAAACATCTGCTTAAACCTTAAAGAGATCCACAAGCCTTAATTTAACTTTGTTGTCCTCTTTTATTACTCCCTCCCACCCTCTTTGAATTGCTCCATTTGCTTTTGCACAAATATTAAGGAGTATAAATGGGTGTGAGTGAGTGGTGGCCCTGGTGGGTCTCACCATCACAACAATGAATTCTAGCCACACAAAACATTCTTAAATTAGAAATGGAGCAATTCCATGAATAGGCCAAATATAAAAATGGGGCAATTCCTATGATTTCGAGGAAGTATATTGTAATTAGTGTGTTATAAATTTTGTTATTGTAACGTAAGAGTACAATGGTGAAGGGACCAACTTACTTTTTTGTACTCATGTAAGATGCTATCGATTGCATTCAACAGCTGATAGCAAAGTTTTTTTTAATTAAATATCCTCATAACCTCTGTGGTGTACTGGTGTAGTACGTTAGCTAATATGGAGGCAACATATGCCATTTGAAAATGTTTTGGTGCATCTGCTTTCATGAAATGAGTAAAATCATACATGTATTGGTGAAACTATAATTCTGAATTCTGCTGTGAATATGGGTTATGATGGTCATGCTGCTCGATATTTCTTTCTTGGATACAATATAAGATTTATCTTGCTTTTCTTGTAGGATGAATGTAAACGATTGCGCCAGTCTATCAAATGTGGACTTATCAATCGGATGACTGTGGTAAGGAAATTATTTTAAAATCTAAAACACTTGCACTGATCGTATATGATTCTGTACACAAAACTGAATATCAGATGGCTATATGCATGAATCAAGTCATTTAATATTGTATTCCATTATTAATAGGATTATTGACTTGGTTGTATGCATTAAACCGTCTCATACATGATTCGTTGATGATTTTGAGATGAATGTGTTCTTTCAGGGTGATATTGTTGATAAAGCTAGGGAACTTCAGGAAGTCAGAGTACTTGATGTAAGATATATGCTTCTAGCTTTTTCTCTGTTGATTTTAATCAGTGTATTTTCGTTTTGGGTGCCTCTATGGCTCTATATGTCTGTAATTTTGTCCCCCATCCTCCTTTTTCAGGACTATGGCTATGTGGCTTTTTACACATGGACCATGGTCAGGTCAGGCATGAGTCATGACAATGTTCATATCTTGGCCATCATGTTTTCTATCTTGGCCTTTTTTGTTCTTGTAGCTATGGTGGATCACCCTTGCTTCTTTATCCTTGTGGGCATCAATTTCTTGTGATAGCTTTGTAAATGAATTTATGTTTTATGACCATTGCAGTGGCTTGAAGCAGAAATTATGAGGCTCAGCCATCTCCGTGATCGAGCTAGTGAGAAAGGGCGTAAAAAAGAATATCCTTTACATTTGAACTACAACGTCTTGCATTAGCTGTGCACATTTTGTGGTTACGAGTTATTTGTGTGGTTACTTACTGTTTTATCAAACTCTGCCTCTTCCGTTTTTAACATTTGTAGGGGTGGAAATGTGGCATGGCTCTCATGATTTTACAATATACACGCCCCACTCATTAGTACTGTACATTCTATTTGTCTAGTGCTAGAAGCTTCTTTTGTTGAGGGATTTATTTTATATGCAATCATGGATTGCCTTTGGAAATCATCAGGGTTAGTTGTACACTCATGGCCACAAAATCGGACCTAGAATACAATGATGTAAAATCTGCTTTAGGACAGAGAATATTCATATGATTTCTGGCACTTTTCTCCCTCAATAGGCCCACTTGGAGTTCACCTGGATTAGAGGTAATTTTTTCGGGGAGGAAAGTGACGGTGGTGGAAGGGAAGATAAAGAATGGCTGAACGGATAGAGGGGGCATAAATACTCTCACATGAGGCTTAGATTAAAAAAGCACACCCGTTGGGGCAAGGAGCAGTGAGGCGCTAACCAAAATGCCTCGGTGTGCTCGAAGTGCATATTAAGTGCGCGTTATAGACAAGGCACAACCAGCGAGAAGTACACTATGCAATCATTATATTTTTCGTCTCTTTCATTTATTATTCCCTTCTTTTCGACACTATATCCCTAGTGTTTACTCCTTTACTTGTCAACCGTTTCTAAAATTCGGAAAAGGGTAATATTGTGCAAAACTTGATGTAGAAAATGTAAATTTGTTTGAAAAAACTGTGCACCTCATGTCTATAAGGCACGTGCCTTGGGACCTCCTCGTCTTAGCGGACCGGCTATTTTAAAACTAAGACATGAGGGTAATAAATTTCCCTAGAGGGGAGGTGGGTAACTAGTACCTCTACATAGGGTAGTTACTACTTACTAGCCTAACCTTCATCCCCTTGCTTTATTCAGGAAGCAACTTTCCCTTAGTAGTAACTTAGAATTCCTTTCCATGTTCCCCACGTAAGTTTCACCATTTACGAGTTCCATATCTTTAGATAGATTTCACCGTTAAAATTTTAAATTTTTATAAAAGAAATCCGGGCTTTGATTTTAAAACCTATAAGTTTACCGTGTCTTTTGTATTATGTTGAACTCCCAATTTGTTTTCAA
>JAOWBH010155017.1:0-11806 GCA_028566215.1 Silene coronaria | reverse complement strand
TTCGTATCATTGTTTAATTAAGTACAAATCTTAAGAACGCGTAATTAAATGAAGTAAAAATGAAGAAAAATGGAGCGTCATTATTCGGAGGTCGGCCCATGGAGGAGAGAAAAGGCGGTGGTGTCACTGAGAAGGAGAGAAAAGGCGGTAGTGCCGAGTTTTATGGCGATGATACCGTCAGAGGCGGTAGAGGGACAATGACCAGGAAGAGGGGAAAGAAGAAAGTGAGTGGAGGAGAGCATGTCGATGTTTAGAATGGAGGTGGGAGGTGGAAATGATTGGAGGAGGGTTAAAGAGGAATTAAGGGCAGGGATTGAAAGAGGAGATTAACGGTTGAGAGGTTGCGGAAATTGTGTGTTTTCATTTTGTGGAAATTGTGCCCCCTTAAAATCCCTTAGCCTTCATATAAGGGGGGAAAAAACAAAAAAAAAAGACGAAAACCAAAGGACGAAAACCCGAACACCAGGCATATTATTGAGAAATCATAAGCACGTGCTAAAAAAAATACCCACAAAAAAAACGCACTAAAGGACGAAAACTCGAACACCATGCATATTATCGAGAGATCATTTGCTAAGTCTGAACACCATGCATACAATCGAGAAATTATTTGCTAAGTTATAAAAAAAAAAAAAAAGACGAAAACCCGAACACCAGGCATATATAATTTGCTAAGTAAAAAAAAAAGCAAGGCGAAATATCGGACACTATTCATTGCGGACAAGGCGCACTAAAGGACGAAAACTCGAACACCATGCATATTATCGAGAGATCATTTGCTAAGTCTGAACATCATGCATACAATGGAGAAATTATTTGCCAAATTATAAAAAAAAAAAAAAAACACAAAAAGACGAAAACCGAAGGACGAAAAGCCATCGAGAAATTATTTGCTAAGTTAAAAAAAAAAAAAACAAAAAAAAAAAGACGAAAACCAAACGACGAAAACCCGAACACCAGACATATTATTGAGAAATCATAAGTACGTGCTAAAAAAAATACCCACAAAAAAAAACGCACTAAAGGACGAAAACTCGAACACCATGCATATTATCGAAAGATCATTTGCTAAGTCCGAACACCATACATACAATTGAGAAATTATTTGCTATGTTATTAAAAAAAAGACGAAAACCAAAGGACGAAAACCCGAACACCAGGCATATATCATTTGCTAAGTAAAAAAAAAAAAGACGAAATATCGGACACTATTCATTGCGAACAAGCAACAAACTCCCTTTATCTCACTTTTATATAAGGGGGGATATGATATCAAATCGAGTCTGAAAACTTTGACTTGTCTATTTATCTACAAGTTGATACATACATCACCTTAGTGAAGATGATGAATGTTTTTTTTTTTTTTAAAATGATGAAATTTATTGTATTGTACCTGCGAAATTAATACGAGTACAAACTTATTATTATTCAGTATCGACAGTCACGAATTGCCACTTTTTAAATTAACAAGTATGTTCTAGGTAAAACTCGACTTATTACATATCTAATCCATTTTTTTTACTAGAATAACTTATTCAGGCTTAAAGATGCATGCCATATTAATCTCATAAAAGTTTAAAACCCATACTACACCCATAAATTATTCAGTTACTCGCATGTTTTAAGCTTTAATCAATTAATCCAACTTCTATAGGCCACTTGGATATTTTGGAGATTAAGCTTAAGATCGATTTTTTTTAGAATATGATCGTTTAGAATATTTTAAGAGTTTGATTCGATATGACACAAAATTATGCACGCATAGTTCACAAGATGATCTATAAGTTAACTAAAGTGGATTTAGTACGACGGTTGCTCACCTCATCCATTAATCATAAGGTCGGAGTTGTCGACGGGAGACAACTTGGATAACCCACCAAAAAAAATCATGTACTCCCTCCGTCTCACCAGGTTCTTTACATTTACTTTTTGACACTATTTACAATTTAATAAAAAATTTAATATTATCGACAATTTATAAGAGAAAATATAGTCATGTGTTATATTTTTTATCAACGCAAAATAAGAGATATTGATCATGCAAAATGCGCATCGACAAATGTGAAAAAGCAAATGTAAAGAATCTGCTGAGACGGAGGGAGCAGTATATAAGTTGTAATTAATCAAGAACCTAATTAAGCAAATCCAAATGATATTTCAACGCTTTCCAAAAACCCCAACCCAACTGAACTTCATCTTCTTTTCAAACTTCCCGCGCAAAAAGCTGATACACACAGAAATACTTCTAACCCACCTTAAAAAATGCCCAAATCTTGCTTCTTTACAATCACTTCAAGCTTCCATGATTAAATCTGACCTAATTCAAGATTGTTATGTAATGAATAATTTCATTACTTCATGTTCTTCCCTAAATCAGATTGAATATGCCAAATTAATCTTAGCCCAGATGAAATCACCGAATGTTTTTGTATACAATGCATTGATTGGAGGGTTGATTCGTAGTGGTAGATCAATGGAAGCTTTAAAATTGTACTTGGTTATGTTGAGAGATGGAGTTTTTCCAACAAGTTATACATTTTCGCCGATAATTAAGGCTTGTGGTCAAGTTTACGCGTCGAGGTTTGGGGAAGGGATTCATTGTCAAGCATGGAAAAATGGGTTTGATACCCATGTTTTTGTTTTGACTTCTTTGGTTGATTTGTATGGGAAATTAAGGAAATTTGATGATGCGTGTAAGGTGTTTGATGAAATGCCTGAAAGAGATTCGTTTGCGTGGATTACGATGGTGTGTGTTTATGCTAGGGGAGGGGATATGGGTTCTGCTAGGAGGTTATTTGATGAGATGCCTGAGAGGAATGTTACTGCGTGGAATGCGATGATTGATGGGTATAGTAGGGTAGGGAATGTTGAGGGTGCGGCGGCGGCGTTTGATCAAATGCCCGGAAAGGACTTGGTTTCGTGGACTAGTATGATCGCGTGTTATACTCAAAATAAGGAATATAAAAGGGCTTTGGCTGTTTTTGATGAGATGATCGAGAGTGGTGTTAACCCCGATGAGATGACATTGGCTACGATTATTTCTTGTTGTGCACATCTTGGAGCTCTTGACATAGGAAAGAAACTGTATTTCTACATTCTTAGAGAGGGGTTTTTGGTAGATGTTTATATTGGTTCCTCGCTGATAGATATGTATGCCAAGTGTGGGAGGCTAGACAGGTCCCTTGTCGTGTTCTTCAATCTAAGCGAAAAGAATCTTTTTTGTTGGAATTCGATCATTGAGGGGCTTGCAACTCATGGACATGGAAGATCAGCTTTGGAAATGTTTGAAACTATGCTAAAGACAAATATTAAGCCTAATGGAGTAACATTTATCAGTGTGCTTAGTGCGTGTACTCATGCAGGCTTTGTTGATAAAGGCCGAGAACTTTTCCAATCAATGATTGAAGATTTTCAGATTGATCCTCGGGTAGAACACTACGGATGCATGGTTGATCTATTATGCAAAGCCAAGTTACTGGAAGATGCAATGGATGTTATTAAATGTATGAAAATTAAACCAAATTCAGTTGTTTGGGGAGCATTGTTAAATGGTTGTAAACTTTGTTTGAACTTAGAGATGGCTGAACTTGCGGTCAGCAATCTAATGGAACTGGAGCCTGAAAATTGTGGTTACTATACCCTGTTGGCTAACATGTATGCTGAGGCAAATCAGTGGAAAGAGGTCGCGAAAATTAGGGCTACCATTAGGGAACTCGGTATTGAAAAGCAATGTCCTGGATCGAGTTGGATTGAAATGGGAAATGAAGTTCATCAGTTTGTTGCTGCTGATAAATCTCACTCTGCTTCAACTGAGATACACATTTTGCTTGATAATCTGTTCTGGCAGCTAAAGTTACATACTTGTCCCCTTGAAGTTGAGTGTGAGTTGTAATGAGACGCCTCGGGTTATTTCAGGTATACTATGCACTTCAGGTCAGTCATTTAGGGTTCATGTTTTCTTGGGTGTGTTTATTCCCCAGCACTCCTAACCCTAGCTGATTACCAAAATGCTCTTCTTGTTGTGGTGGCCATTATTACTCTTCTGCCCCCGCCACTGCCAAGTGTGGCGAGGTTGCTTTTGGAGCAAAACATGAGCCCTGGCACTCTGTTTGGTCAGAGCCTCCAGTTGATTACATCTCTTCTGAGCCGGGCTCTCAGGTTGGCTTCAGCGACGGGGCTGCGTTCAGGCAGTAACTGAGATACTTGGTGGGGTCGGGTTTCACTTAAGGTTGAAGTATGAGGAAGATAAGGTTGCTGAGAACTTTGAGGATAATTACTTGGGTTCTTCCTCTAACAAGGATAATTTCAGTGAGTACATTTCTGATCACTAATAATTTCATTAAAGCAATGTGAATGAATGAATGTCTCTGTAGTACTTTACTTCTATTATTTGATTTATTACTCGTGTGCTATTATGGGAACAGTTAAAACTTAAAACTGAGTACGGACAGTTGTAGAAAATTAATGTAGTACTCCATGTCGTTCATGCCAGTAGAAAATTTGTTCTTCTGTCTGACAGTAAAGATACAACTGTAGTTTTTTATAGTTTATTAGCAATGTGCTAAATTATGTGTATCTGAATAAGACTAGCTTAACATAAGCGATAATTTGCTATGATACTAGATGTAAGCTGTATATGTTTGATTCATACTTTCAAAGGGTATTTATGGTGGATTGGTGGTTGACTGGTTTATCATTTTCTGTTGCTACTGATGACTTTTAGAGTTTATTTTGGCCGGGCGTGTTTAGTGTGGAAGGAAAATGTTCAAGACTTGAACTCGAATTTGAAAGGTGATTTTTTTTCTGTGGTCTTGCTTTTCAAATGTCAGTTTTGATTACTCGTGTGTTATTGGATTTGTTGAGTTTGCTTATTGTGTTTGCGTGGAAGAGAGCGAAAAGGTCACAAATGAGTTTAGTGTAGGATTTTCACACTTTCATGTTTTAAATGTGCACAAAACATGTTTAGCATGTATTGGCTTCAGCAGTTCAGTGCTACGCATCAGGGATGAGTATCCCTACTAGAGTGGCTTAGCTTATTATAGAATACTACTTCTCCAACTGAGCTACTTTGTATTTTTTATTGGAAGCTTGTACGAGCATAGACTCTCCATCCCATATGTATCGTCTCTATTTAACTTTAGTGGTTACACAGTCACACACGATCCTCATCATCTCCTTTTTCCCTTCCGCCGTCTGCTTTCATTTTAAATCCCTCAAGCATGACTTCAGTCTATCACCATCTTTTGACATCATTCTTTCCATTTGCATTTTGTTTTGTTTTGATATTTGTCTTTCTACTCTTTTTCAAATCTGTTCATCACGATTCTTACCGTTCATAGCCCACCAATTCCATTGATTGTGGTTCGGATTTAATGTTGTGTCCACGCATTTCACCAATTTTTGACTAATTGTTGGCTGTATTTAATTGAGACTGAAAGTATTACAACTATAAAAGGACGCAAATTCAAACCTATGACCCTCCTAAGGTAGGAGATAGTGAAGCTTACTCTCACATACGTGGCCTTACTTGGGGATATTTATGATGGTTGCAGTCGTACGAGTTAAAAGGATGCAATTATCGACCATGTGAAAAGGGATCCAAAGTCTTTTTTTCTGCAACTGGTTACGGAGATGCTTATTTTAGAGTTAGATTTTCTGAGTTCAAATATTGGTCAGTTTAGTGAAGTTCTCCGAAAATTGTCCAAAGCTATATATCTGGTAGGGAATGCCATTAGGGTTGTCGATAAACAATTACTGCTGAGATGCAGCTTAAGTGCACCATTAGGGTTGTCAATGAACTATTTAAATCGAAACTTTGAAGTTACTCGTATTTAGTCGTTTTTCCAAGGACATATTTTAGTCTGGTTGTAACCTGTGTGCATTACTGTCTTCTGAGCTGCAAATTTTCTCATATTAGTTATACCTGAAACTCAAATCTTTGCTGATGTCAATACTATTTCCTTACTACCTGCCACAACAACATGTCGTTTAACAGCAGAAATTATCATATACAACCGTCTTAACATTAAGTTATTTGTTACGCCTGCACGCTTCTCGAAATTATTGTATACAACCGTCTAACTATTTGTGCTGAATAGACATGTTTTTTGAACTTTCAGCTTACTTTCTTTGTTCACTTTTTTATTAGTAAGTTGCTAAAAGTGTGTATCGTATCGCTTGCAAAACATGATCCCTATCCCCTACCACTTTTTTCGGTTCCGTCGCCTGCTTTCAGTTTTCATCACACAATAATAATGGCTTTCACCATCTTTTAACATCATTATGTAACCATTTACATTTATTAGATGATTAGATGAATAATTCTTTGTTTTTGTACACTTTTCCAATCTGTTTATCGTGATTTTTACTGTTTATGATAAAAAATTCCATTGATTATGGTTTGGATGTGGATTTTGTGATTCACATGTTCCCTCCATTTTTGACTAAAATTGTGACACTCACTTGGTGGGCTACTTCTCAAATTTGATTTGATTATTCCATTTTTTATAGTTTATGTTTACCCTCTTCCTAGCCATCCCCTTGATTGGTGCCAAGGGATTTTTTTTTCAAGTATTATCGATTCCCATAAATTCTCCTTTGTGACGGAGAAATATGATAATTTTATGATAAAATGTGAATGTTTTGGTTACTTTTTATTATCAACCCATCTCAAAGGAGTAGGACACGAATGTCCTACATTTATCGTTGTGAAAGTAACGAGAATAACTCGGTAAGGGCTTAGGATCATGAAAATTATAGACCCATTGATGTATATGATATAGATTTAGAACCAGGGAATTAGAAACATTGAATGAAGAACTAGTTGACAGATGATTTAATCTTGAGGGAATGAAGTAGGAGGCCAGAAAGTTACCACGCTTCCAAAATGTCATTGCCATTTATTGAGTGATGAAGCATCATGCATGGCATGGCCCTTTGTCCTTGACCTCTTCATTACTCTTTTGGTTGGACGTTTTGTTCAATTCTCTATGCTATTAACTCTCTTCTGACCTCTCAATGTCTCATGCTATTTATATGGGACCATCCCTTTTTGTTACCTATTACCAATCAATATCTCTCGTTGGTGACGGGTATATCCGTCACAAGTTTGTGACGGGTCAAATAGCATCCACGTGAGTAGATAAGATAAAAGTGAGAGTTCCTAGGGAAACATAAATGACTTGTTCTTATCTACCCAAGTGGGTTTTATTTGACCTGTCACAAGCTTGTGATGGATATTGACCGTCACAAATGAGAATTTGTGAAACACGAAACAATAAAACTATATAAACATTTACAAATGCTTGTTTCAGACGACCATTTATGGTCAAATGTAATCACAATGATCCAGCTCGTTTTACAGCTTATGATAACTTGTTTTCCAGAAGTGGTCATATTTGACTGTAAAATGATTTTAAAATCTCGTCTTTTTTAAAAGACCAAAATAGACCATATTAAGGGAGACTGACTGATAAACATTATATAGAACAAGAAGGTCTTACACTACAAACAAACACATGCTTATATACTTGTATGTGACTTTACTATCTTCGTGAGTTGTGTTTTCCTAAGAAATACTTCGTAATTGTATCTTTTACTTCTGAAATAATCTCTTTATTTACGACAAAGTGGTTTAGGGGGTACGACTTCAATGTAAAGGAATAGAACCCTTCTACATAATACGGTAATTATTTAGCGAGAAGGATACGATTACATCATTTATTTTTCCGTCTAGTTCATGCTCTAGTTTCGAATGCTGACTCTACCACTGATAATGACAACCCAAAATTTGAGATATATATACTATCATTTGTTACAAACTTGCAAATTTGCAATTTGCAATCATCTACAAAGTTGACATGGGCGTTATTTTAGTTGGCAACAACTAAATAATTAAAAGGAATTTTGTGACTAAAACTGTGTGACCTTACGGAGTCTTAAACCAACGTTATATTATCATGGCTACCGTTGACTTTTATTGATTCCATTTTAGTCACTTTTCAACACAAATTTTACACCAAATAATATTTTCTTCACTGTATAAAGACCTCGTCTTACCAAAGTCAACTGTTTTATTTCACCAAAAAAAAAAAATGAAATAACAATAAAAGATGTGAAACAGTGGTGACGATTAAAATTAGAATTAGAGTTATGGCACAAAGGATATAGTAAAATGAAAATAAAAATAGTGAAATACTAAAAATATAAAGTAGCGATAATAATTAAAGGACTTGCATATTTAGTTTCACCTTGGGGACCTTGTTCACCCGCATATTATATGTCATCTACACAGATTTATAACTCGACCCAAATTAACCCGACTGATTTAAGCCTAACAACACGACGACACATATTGCATAAACTCAGGGTCCGATTCAAGACCGGCCATAGTCTCGGGCTATAACACGACTTCAAGATCAACGCTACCACCACCTTCACGACCGGGAAAAGCCGAGATCTTCCCGTCGAACTTATTAGCCCGTCCGCTTCTCACAGCGACGGGTCGACCCCACCCGAAATCATTATCATACATAGGAAACCGTGGCGAACTACCCATTGTAATCATTCCACCATCAAAATTACCCAATGGAAAAGTCCTCGGATTACTCTCCCAATCTCCTATGAATTTTCTTACGGTTTTATCGCCGTGTGCTTTCACATTTGTGTTCAGCTGCTCTGCGGCCCACCGTAGGTCTTTTGAGAGAACGTCTCCGACTGTTGCGAAAGTCGGAATGCTTTGAATTGCGTTTCCGAAGTACAGTGGGTCTAATTTTGGTTCCAATCTATGACGGCAATTTACCGCCATTCTAAACGTTGTCGTTTTATTAGTGTCCATTTTTCTAGCACGTGTCACACACCGCCATAACAGGGCGCATAAGGATTGGAAAGAGGAGACTTCTACCTCGGTCGAATCCGTTTCGTTTACGACTCGTGGTTTCGAAACGGCTACTGCGTTTCGAATCCAGTTTTCGAGTTTTGAGACTGTTTTTGTGTCTTTTTCTTTCCAGGGGTCGTTGCTCTGTTTACCGAGCAATTCAGCTGCGGAGATTCGATCATTTGAAATGATCGAATCTCCGAATTTCTTGTAATTGACTTTAGATTTAAATTCCAAAATCGACTCCCTGCTGAATTTGAAAATTCGCTCTCTTAACGGCTCGAATTCATTGAATGTCACAACCGGACCGCCTTCCGGAACCTTCAAAACCGCGGGCGAAACCAACACGGAGTTACGGCTGAACTCCGGAGGCTTCGTAATTTTCCTCACACCTCTGCAAACCTCAGCGAAAGTATTAAAAAAATTCCAAAATGAAGTTCCGTCAGTAACGGAATGATTAACGGAGCAGCCGATGAACAAGCCATCGGCCAGCTCTGTAACCTGAACAGCCAAAATAGGCTGAAAATGTCCCTTATAACTAACAGTTCTATCGTAAGTGAAGAACTGTTTAACTACATCAGGGACGTCCTGTTCTCCCAGGACGTCCCTGATGTAGACACACTTCCCCGCCGCATGGACGAAATCGACCCCAGCATCATTACACGTAATGTAAACATATCCTTCAGCGTCGGTCTTCAACCGTCCAGCGAGAGCGGGGAAGTGTGTCAACGCCACAGACAAACCGTCCTTCAAAATTGAAATCAGGTCGTCTGTGGCGAAAGGCGGGCGGGTAAATAGCCCGCCTTTCTGAATATAGTGACAAGAAAGCATCGGCAAGTCGGATACGGATAGTTTGAGGTCTCCAATTGTTGAGGTTTGGGAGGGAATTACTGTTGATTTAGAAATGATGGTGACATCATTTGGAACCTCCTCAGTAAAACAAGTCATTTTTAGAATACTGAGTGTTATAAGAGAGACGGTCTCTGAATAAGTTAAGACAGAAGACGGGTTTTGTGTGTGTAAGAGAGATGTGTTTGGAAGGGTGAGTGTGAGGAGAGTGAGAGGTGTGGAGGTTGGTATTTATAGGGAGAAAAAGGAAGGTGGGATGGTGGGTTTGGGTTCAGTGAACATTATAGTTGTTGATGAGGTGGAGATTTGCATTTTGCTTTGCTGCTTGTATTTTTTAGTGAGTGTTGTCTTCTGTTCAACATTTCTCTTTCATCAATATTTAATTGTTTTAATCATCATTGTATATTTGACAGAGTTTAATTCTATATATCCTTGTTTTGACAATTTTATTACAATAATTTATAATATAATAAAATAATGTTTTGTATAAGATTCTAATTATTATTGGGTAATTATTCATATATAGTTATTAAATGATGATTAGTTTATATGTTAATACTGTAATAGATTAATACCCATCATTAGGACATTCATTAGAGATTTTATTTGGTTTAAATAATAAGCGTACTATGTCGCGGATGAGAATCGAACCCTCAATTTTATGGCTGAGGTAAGAGAGTTACTCTTGTTTTCACATTGCATTAGAGATTAGAATGGTCAAATCCTCATGTTTGAGAATATTACGGTATATGGTAAATTGATAGGTATTGACGTATCGTTGTCGTAATAGTATATTGGTTTATGGAATTATATTTAGAGTCACCTTATTTGAGAGATTCGATAGAGATGTTAGCATCCTATTATGAAACGATTTATAAAGTCTTATTTTAATTCATTGACGTGAATAATTCTTTTTTACAGTTAAAGCAGTGGATTATCCAATGTTATCTTTGCATATATGTTAAATATCTTTATATATTAAATATAAAAACTTCTATGGAGAATTACCGAATTATTAGAGATAATCATATCCAATTTGTTAAGGTGATTTGAATGTCAATGACCTCCTCTATCTCGTCTCATCTAGGCACAAGAATGAAATAAATTAGTCCTTCATCATGAATGAAAATGTGTGATTTGTTTGCCTTCTTTTCTCACTTTTGTTTTAATCGTTTATTGTTATCTTTATATCTTGTGCCTAGGGGCAAAAGACCTGATCTAAAAGTCATCGACCTTCGCTTACGCTAAGATCAAGCTCGTTTTGCTATATATTCTTTTATCTTCTCTTTTGAATCAAACTAAATATATGTTTTTAAAAACATGTTTATCTTTAAACTCGTCTCCACACTTGCATGAGTTTTGTCCTTGTACTCGATTTGAGTACGGAGATAAAGACAATCTTTATTTACTCTTTTGTATAGAAAAATCAAATCTAAAATGTCTCTTGATCAAAATTATGTGAAAATGAAGACTAACTAAAATTAGTGTGATGATTAGGAAATTAGTCTCCTCATTGTATGGTGCACTTTTTTTACCCACTAAATTACAAAAATAAAGATTTGAGATTTCACTTGTATAGTTATATGTCCACATTGAAATGATGTTGTCTAGCGACCATGGGACCTATATTAGATAAAAAGCAACATTAGAGTGTGCACTAAACATTAGTGAGAAATTGCTAATTAGTCATTGCTTTGATTAGATTGATTAATTGATGTGTATAACACATATATGCAATATCATGTGTTATTTCTATGCCAAAATTTGCCAAGTGACAAATTGAATTTTGTTGTGCTTAATAGCTTAATAAATGTTAAAACCACATGTTAAGATAATCATTAGGTTATAGGGTCGCCTGAAATGAAGGAAACAATTAACAGGGTAATGATTTAAGGGGAATAATTACTGGGTCATTTAATTCGGGGAGTAATATGTTCATTATTTTTAAGTTTGAAATATTAGGAGAATTATTACTGGGGTAATCTATTTTCGGATTTGGTAAAAAAGTAATTAGTGCATAATGTATATAAATGAATTCATATTGGTTAAAACAGAGAGTAATAATTACTCCAGTAATAATTA
>JAOWBH010155007.1:0-11090 GCA_028566215.1 Silene coronaria | reverse complement strand
TAACTCGTACTTACTTTGCATTTTTTTTTTTTTTTTTTTTTTTTTTTGCATGCTATAACTTATGATTAGAATGTAGATAGGTTTCATTATTTGTTTCTTTGTTAGTTTCTCTAACCTGACTGATTTGGATTATTAATGAAGGTTTAGCTCTGATCCAGAGACATCTATGGGACTGGTGCAGCACGAAGGTGGTCCGTGTGGTGTGCTAGCAGCCATACAAGTATGTTGAACCCTTGTTCGCTATATCCGTTTTTAGATCGTGGGTTCTTTTACTTACTTTTCATGCATCCCCATGGGACTTCTGTACAATGCTGAACTTTGGTAACTAGGATAGTAGGATCTGATGAATTTGTTTGCTCCTCTGTAGATGTATTTAGTCAGAGCTTTTTATCAATTTATGATCCATGTCATGCAGCTAATGTAATTACCACATTGGTTAACAGATTAAACATGATGTCAACTGACTCAAATATCTTGATGATTGTATATGGAGATTTATCCAGTTTTTTTTTCCCTCCTATCTTGAATGGATCACTCTAGATTATAGAATCTCTTGACTATGTCTTTTCTAATATTTTACTGATACGGGAACTCTTAAACTGGGATTAGGGAGGTTATTAGGTTTCCACCTAATGTATGAAGTGTTGAAGTGAGAAAGTTCAATAATCCAGCTTTACTATAGACTAGAGAAAAAAAACTAGAAATCAATTATACTTGCTTCCATAGTCGTGTCTGTTCGAATTTTTAAAGCTGCTTAAACGTTTTCGTTTAAGATTTCGCCTTTTAGCATAATACAGCATATTAAGAAAAAGGATTGTAGTCCTTTTATTCTCGATATTATACTGGCGGTCCTTTGCTTTACGAAGTTTGGAAGTGAGAGAGGTTTATATCCAGCTTGTAGGATTAGTCTGTAGGATTAGTCAATGTAAACGATGCTTCACTTTAGATTAGAGAAATTTTCGATATCAATGTTACTTGCTTCCATAGTAGTCTCCCTGCGTATCTTGAAGTTTCCTGACTACAAATCCTCTTCTTGGTATGCTAAAAGGCTAAAATGCATTCTTAAATGAAGACATGGAATCCCTATTTCATTCCTTTTATTCTTGATATTATACTGGCATTCCTTTGTTTTGGGGAATACTGGACAGTGGACTCGTAGAAGTATCATTCTTTCTTTTCTACAATTAATTGAAAGTTCCAAAATGTCGACTGTATCGCCCATAACTACTATAGATTGGTAGAATAATCACCATTAAGTCACATCAAAACCTATGTCACACTCTTAGAGAAAGCGAAAAAGCAAAGGGCTATAGATCAGTTAGGGAGAGCACCTTGTTTACATGAGTGGTAATGTTTTTCAGGGGAGTGGATCATGCAATCAGAGAAACTCCATTGATCTTTTTAAAAATCGATGTCTTACTCTTATGATTTTGAGGAAAGAAAACAAAGAAATATACCCTCTTGTTGATATTCTGGAGGATCACGATACGGTTTTTGTTATCGAAAAAAGGTTGTCAGAATGGAATGAAAGATAATGCAGTTCGTGTCGATTCAAGAATTTCAAAGAATTTTTAACTTAATATTTGTCAGGCTCCTATGGATCCATAAAAATCGGTCACCATTTAAATATGGCACCGGACGCATATTTCCCCAACTTTATCTGTATTGTTGGGTTGTTCTGGTTTTTACTTCTTAGTCCACTATTAAAAATGCCAAAACTGAAATCAAGAAAAGACCATTGCTTATAATAGAAAAAAAATCATATTAGAAGGTCTCAATCTTGTCAAAACTAGACATTCGTTGGCGTTGTTTCATCTAACTTGTTACTACAATAAAATGAGTTGTAAAAAATCTAACTGCTAATAGCCTACAAATATAGTGAAAACACACTCGAATATCTCTTATCAAAATCATACATTTGTACCTAGAAAAAAACTGATAGCTCATTAGGCATCTAGTGATGACTCACCCTGAGTTCTGCTTAGTAACCAGTTGAGTGTGAACTCCCATGTTCTGGTCTTCTGGTTATTCAGTCTAGTATCACTAAGTTCCAGCTTAGCTCATTCACTTAGAAGCTGAGTGTCAGCTGTAGTTGAGCTTGATTCAAGTATGGCTTGTCGTGAGAAAATCCCAATGGAATGTTACTTGACTCTTCAACTTTGAAAGCCAGCTTTCTGCTCCCTGTAGTGTGTAGTACAGTCCTGTTACTGACCCGAAGGCTTGTGGTACATAGAGGCATTCTCAGATCTTGTGCAAACTTAACCCCCTTAATATAAGGGCCTGGAATTGAGGGCATACAGGTATATGGAATTAAATTAGTTTGCTTTTGGGATACAAAGGCTCTTGGATGTTAGTTGTCATATTTTTCATTTGTGTGGGAAGATCACGAGTTGCATCACTAGTGTGCAGTGTAGCTAGTGATCTTGTTAGTTGTTTACATAACAAAAGGTCCTCATCGTGCGTTTATTGGAACTTTATAACTTGGATGAATTACTCATTTGTTCCCTACTTAATAACCACCTGTACTAAATACATAAATTCAGAGCATTCGTCGTCAGGGAAATTAAAGTTTATCACTTCATTACATATTTTATATCAGTGTTGCTTTAAAGTACAAAATATAGTAGTTACGCTATGTTGTGGATGTTCCCATTCAGCAATCATATCTCAGAGGTACAAGTAATTGTGTTATGTATCCATGCATGTAAATGCTCTACAATCTTTCTTTGTGAGGTTCAAATCAATTAATTACATTTCTACTTTAGTATGTTTGTTTAGAAACAAACTGAATTCAAATTAACGAAGTATTTAAGGGCCCTTCACTTGCATTTGGTAAATCTATGTATGTACGTGTATCCGTGGTAAAATGTGATACGTAGTCATTGGTGTATGTATGATTTGGACTGATTGGTAATTGCATTCTTTGGATTATCTATCTGATTGTCTGATGTGGTTGCACAAATGTGCCGAAAGGACAAAGTGTCTCTTTGTCGCAAATTAAAAGTTAGGGTGCTGTTTCTCTTAATTTTCTGGCACAACACGATAAATCTGAAATCTGATTAGAACAACCTGAATTGACCCGACCCAAACACAGACCTGACCGGAACAAACTTTGCTGGACCTGACAGTTACCTGACTCAAAACCGCTCCTCCAAAATAACTCAAAGTGACTCGAGATGACTAAGTGACTAATACATAATCACATCAGAGATTATCTAAGTTAAAATAACATAAATATATGTAGGCATGATTTGCAATGACTCATAGTAAAATGACCAGACTCTAAGTAATCCCTGCTTGGGTTTACGTGAACACGCCCAAAATGACCTAAAACCGACCTTGCTTAGATTTGATCGGGATGACTGGTTTGCTAAGTCTCTTAGTTTGGCATCCTTCAATCAAATTCTTCTTTCTATGAATGAAATATAATACCCTTCCATCCCTTTTTTCTATCTTCATACCTTCGGGGGCACAATGCTTATGGAAGCTAATAATATTTGGGGGAAGATGAAAGCTGAGGAAAGTTGTGGGGTTAGAAATGATAATGACCACAAATAACGGACAAAAGAGGAAAGATTCCTAAGTAGGAAGGTTAAAAATGGACAACATAAAAATGAAATGCGAAGTTTAAGAGTGGATGGTCAAGATGGAGGAAATAATACTCCTTGTATCGAGCTAGTTTTCTTAGACTGTAGTGCGCATTTGTATTCTTAATGTCCCATGTGATCTCTTGTGTCCAGATGATTAGTGCTCATTTATATTCTTAATGTTCAATGTGATATTGTGATCTCTTATTTATGGCTGTGATATCCATATCACATTCATATAAGTCTTGGTTTCTTCAAGATCACCTTGAAAAGCTGTATGATTTTGCAAAAGATGTCGAAAAGCTGAAATGTTTAGCTTGCTTTTAGGCTTTATGTCTTCCTTGTGAATTTTGCAGGGGTTCGTCCTTAAATATCTCTTGTTTGTCCCTGAGGAATCGAGTAATATCGCATCCAAAACACCGCAAAGACCTTGGCATCGTGAATCGATGACGCCTGAAAGATTTGCTTCGATTCCGGAATCAAGGAGAAAAAGGTACTTTGCGACTTCGCTTGTTTCATAGTGCTCTTACAAACGACTACACGGTTTCAAGACAACACTATGAGTCTATGATCATATTTTTGCATTTACATGTATGTTGCTTATTTTGTTCAAAAGATTATTTTGTGAAAGACTTTTTTAGTAACAAATGCCCAAAATTTGAAAATTTGAGCTTAAAAGCCAAAATGTAATATGAATGTAATTGTGAGGCTTACCCTAACAAGGGCCTCTGGATTTATATTTATACTTAGAATGACAATTACAATTATGCCCCCGCCAGAGGCCCTTGTTAGGGTAAGCCTCACAATTGCAATTATGCCCCCTATACACTATTATGTAAAGAATATTGAGAAGTATGTAATGAATACAGGCTACTACAACGTTAATATGCCCCTTTTGACTGTCGTAATATGGAAGGCATGGTTGATGTCTTCGGTGCATGTTTCTTTAGTAGGTTTAAGAATGTATTTATTCTAGCTGATATATGTTATTCTGCAATGTGGGCATGAACGTGCATTCTTTCTGCTTTGTAGTCACAATGAAATGTCGTCTTGCAGGGCTCTTGTCCGAGGTATGGCGGAGATATTATTTCGTTGTGGAAGTAATAAAAAGGTGGTGATTGCAACTCTCAACGTTTTGGACAGTAATGGATTATGTGTCAATGAAGGTCCAAAAGATGAGGTATATTGAATAGTGTAATATTCTTATACTGTTAGCATAGTTGTTCTAGTTGTTCTCAGAGGAAAGCAGCTTCAACTTTTATCAAGTTAATGCTGAAATTGGTTTACTCTCCACAGATTGTTCTACAAGCTCTAGAAGGCTTCTCAATGGAGTCTGCAGCAGATATGCAGAAAACATTGAGAGTAAGTACATACACTTCATCTGCAAGCGCAATTCAGAGGCTGGAGGCTATAATTCCTATTTTCGAGAGCCGAATGGGAGCGATGTTATTCCTTATCTCAGCATTGCTCTCTCGAGGACTGGTACGTCACATTTGTACTGGTAATTTTAGTAGAATTATATAGCTGCAATGTGAAGCAAAATACTTCTATCCCTGCATTGAGATATTGTCAAATATCCGATTTTAACTTTTCTTCAGCTTTCAACTGTGCTGTATTCGATGTGACAGTGAAAAGGGCAAATATTGTAATGAGGCAGTAATTAATATGGGCTATGGTGCTATGACTTATTTGGCTAAATGTTTTAAGTACTTCAGATTACTTTGTCAGACCGTGATGATTAAAGTAGTTAGAGAGGGTCTTAAGGTTTTGGTTCTTCGCAGTGAATTTTGGAATTTCCCTCTATATGCATCACTGAGCATTGGGTCTTAAGGTTTTGGTTCTTTGGAGTGCAATTTGGAATTTCCCCTCTAGACGCGTCACTGAGCATTCTCACCATTTATCTGCTTTGAAGTATGCCATTGCAGACTTGGTATAAATCCTCCAGCCCTCTTGCCGATTTGTTTCTCCTTAAAAGGAAATATGGAATTTCTTGGTGAATTTACTAGCTTCATTGCCTACTCCATATTTCATTTTTGGTTTTTACCCATGTGACTATTTTGTTCGGGGATCCACTATGGCACTATCCGATCCTTTCTTGGACAATCAATGCTCGTAGTATATGCTTCTTTTTGTGCATACTGTTACCTTGTGTACCGAGCTTGTTCTACCTTTTCTTGTAGTTTATAGAGGTCTTATCAAAGATCTCCGGTTGCATTGTATTCTAAGATTCTAACTCTCACTCTTCTAAAAATATATCACCTCCTGAGTCCTGTGTATGATTTCCAGGTTTCTGTTCAAGCTGACAGGGATGATCCAGGTCTACCATTAGTAACTGCCCCTTTTGGCCATGCCTCTCAGGTGTCTTTTCATCTCGCTTTTACAGTACAATCAGGCATGGTTGGGTCCAAATTATAATTCATGGGGCCCGGGTTGAAAGCTAAATTTTCGTGTATTACCCAATTTTTTTGGTAAAAAAATTGAAATTTTCTACTTATGCATAATTTTCATCGGAAAATACTTAACGGGACACCGGAAAGTTGGAAACAAATCTTTTTGGATCCACCATTGATATCATGTCACTTTGGGCTGTCTCTTATATTTTATGTATAAACCCAGGAAATTGTAAACCTATTGCTAAGCGGCGAGGCTGTTGCTAATGTGTTTGATGAAAAAATAGACTTGGGAGGTGGCATGTTTTTAAAAGGTGTATCCTCAAATGTCGAAATAGGATTCTTAACCCTTCTAGAATCCCTAAACTTTTGTAAAGTTGGTCAACATTTGAAATGCCCAAAATGGCCAATATGGGTGGTCGGAAGCGAGTCTCATTATACCATCCTCTTTGCTTTCGACCCTTCCGTTCAAGAAGAGAATGAAATGGAAGAGAGGGAATCTAAAATTAGAAGGGCATTTGATGCACAAGATCAAAGTGGAGGCGGTGGCTTCATTAGTGTCGAAGGTTTGCATCAAGTCCTCAAAGAAACAAACATAAACCTTCCCCAAGACAAGCTTGATCAACTTCGGAACGCTGGCTTTGTGGTTTGGACCGAGTTTTGGCAAATTCTTTTGGACTTGGACAAACATTTGGGTGGTTTTAAAGATTCTTCAGGGTTAATGGGCAGGAAGGTGTTTGAGCTTTACCATTTTAATGGGATTGCTAAATCTGTCCCGATTGGCAACCAGGGTGAAACTCCGGTGCAAAGACCACGGTTAACCAAGTTGAGAGTTTCAGTCCCACCTCGGTGGACAGCCGAGGAATATATGGCCGAGGTGGCTGCCACATCTGCTTCTAGCGGGAATGATAGTACCAAAACAGCTGGACCAGAGCCTCCTCAGCATGCTCCGTTAGTTGATTGCATCAGAACACGCTGGGCGCGTGCTACTTGCAATTGGATTGGGGACCCTCCAAGTATTGTGTGACTACAAAACTTGATCAACCTATCAAACTCCTGGATGCTCCCCGTGGTCGTTACCTCATGGTACATATAGACACCAAATTTTGGTGGATTGTTGTATTATTTTTTGTGGATTATTGTAACTATCGTCTTTAAATTTGACTCTCAGTTTGTCGAGGATTATTAGGAAAAACTTGATAATGTCGGATGATACATACAGCTATTGACCTTTCTTAATGACAACTTTGGGTTAAGAAAACCCATTTAGCATCTTCATACCATCTCAGGAAAGAACAGATAATTGTAGCTGCTACAAGCTTGTCATCCTTCTGTAGGTAAATTACAGTTCCGATATTCACTTTAAAACTACTTCCCCCCTCATATATATTGAAAACCTGAACACTTGGCTGCCAGCCGGGATTGAATGGAGATTTTCTGAGGCAGTGGTGTTACACCATGTTCTGTTAGATTATGCTTTCACTAACTTTACTAGGTGTGTTTTTGGCCTGGCTTTTTAAAGTGTTTTTTTGCCCAAAAACACAAATGGGCCACACACACACATTTATTTTAAGGCTGAAAATAGTTTCGTAAAAGTTAAAATATCGGGTTTTTGCCTTAAAAAATAGAAGCAACAATTGTGTGCTTCTAGTTTTGAAAAACTTAAAAAAAAAAGCTTGAGAAATAAAAACTCATTTTTGACAAATTAGGTGCTTCTAGTATGTGCTTTTGCGTGCAGTTAATTTATGTCATTATCTTAATAGGAATTACCTGCACCAAGATGAAAAGATGTATCTTTTTTTTTTTGGCAACTAAGATGAAAAGATGTCATTGATCATTATACGGAGTACATGCTTAAAAGTGAGTTGATTATTGCTTTTTCTATATTCCCTGACTATATTACTTGCCAGTTCCACCATGGGGAGAGGTATATTACTAGGCTTTCTAAAAGGTTTTGGCCCTTTAGGATTCATTTAGGCTACGGTTAGGGATGCTGTATTGTGGTGGTATGGCCGATTTGATGGGCGTGGGTAGGGTCAGAGCCATCAGCCATCTAATAGCAAATTCAAAAGGATGTTATAACTCTTTATAATTAATTAATCTAATTTGCTGGTGTATCTAATACTCTGTCCATGCGAGTTAAAAGATTCCGCTTAGATGAACGGAAAAATGTATGGACTCAGCTTCAAGTTCAAAAAATCTAGCTAAAAACTTTGGAATAGGAAATGCCCCTACAAGTCTTTTAGTAGTCTTCTATCTTGGGTCCTCAACCATTGGATGAAACAAGAGCTGAGTTTAGAAAAAGCTGATAACAAAACCAAAATAGGGAAGAATAAAGAGAGGATGACATTTGACTATTGAGAAACCAAAGAATGGGGTCCAAACCCCCAAAAACAGGCAACACAACACAATACTATAGTATAACATGTGAGTGAGAGAAAGAGTATCGAGTACATTTACCGTCAACAAGTCTCTCTTGTAAAGGGTATATCCGTTACAAATTTGTAGCGGGGGGTCGAATATGATCCACTTAAGTAAATAAGACAAACATAAGGCGTCTAAGAAGATACAAATACCTCGTCTTTATCTAATTATGTGAGTTTTATTTGACTCGTCAAAAGCTTGCGACAGATACTGTGTGCTGAGAAGAATCCAGCTTGTGATAGTGTCCTTAGAAAATGTGATGACAAACGAAATTAGGAGGGAAGAAGGGAAGGGAAGGGTAGTCTATGAAGCTATTTCCATCCTTTTCGTAATCGACACATTTGTGGGTCTAATTTCTCAGAATTGTTTACCAATTTTATATTACCCATTATTTAAGTCTTTGCATATTTCGGTGAATATGACATAAAATCACCTTGAGAGTTATATGCATACTTCTATAGTCCTATTCACCTTGTTTATTCATTTCTTAACTTTAGATTCCATTCTAATCTTACCCTTGTACCTTCTTTCTTCCTTGTTTTTGGCCTTGTCCACTTGTCCCCTCATCTTAATAGTCTAATAATGCTTGATTCATTGCATTATGTAATCTAGGTTTGAGCAACAAGCCAACAAGTAGATAACCCACTTGCGGACATGAGTTAGGTTTTGTTCTTTTCGTCTTAATTTCAACTCACTTTATTCCATTTCAGTTTAGTTTAGTTTACTTCAATTCAACTCTCTTTATCTAAGCAATTTCGATTTCGTTCAGCTCGTTTCAATTCAGTACAACTCACTTCAGCGCAATTCAATTCAACCCAGCTTAATTTAAGCCTAAATGAACATGGCTTTAGAATCAGAACCCAAATTGATCCTACCTAATTTAATTTGATCTAAATGTTTATGAACGGACACTAACAAAGATTTCAAAGATTAGATAGCAAACATATTTCAACAAAAAAAAAAACAATTGTATACCCGTGGTTTCACATAAACCCTAATGTAAAAAGGTTCGGACGAAATTATATTCATGAAAAGTGACTAAAGTGACTAAGATAACGGGAAAAGGGTCGGATAATTAAGCATTGGGGTCTATAATCTTAAAAGGGTCCACACTTAATTATTTGATTTGTCACATATCATTCCTTCAATTTAATATATAAAAAAGGTGCTTAAACATTTGAGTCCTCCAACACAAACAAACATTACATTCCATAACATTTTCATGACATAATAACATCATCAACAACAACAATAATGGAGTTAAAAGAAGATGGTTTCTTAGAAGAATTAGTAGGTCTAACTAGAGAAACTTGTACTCCTCCTCCTCCTACTTGGGTTTCTCCTAACTCAACTGATGAACTCAACGGTTTGTTCTCTCCAACCACAACCAACTGGTCGACTGCAGATTTCGGACATCTACATTCTTCAACTGCTAACTCTTCTTATGACTCATTTTCCTCCAGCTTAGACTGCTCAGCCTTTTATCCTCATAACCCGCTTTCGGTCTCGGAAACTAACCTGTTTACGGGACCGGGAGGGGAGTATACTGTGTCTTTGTTGGACATTCCTACTACATTCAATACTGGTTTGTGCAGCATTGAGAATACTACTACTACTACTACTAGTAGTGGTGTTACTAAGAGTAAGGTTAAGAAGGTTCATGGTCAGCCTTCTAAGAATCTTATGGCCGAGCGTAGACGGAGGAAACGGTTGAATGATCGTCTCGCTATGCTTAGATCCGTCGTACCTAAGATTAGCAAGGTAACACAAATTTATTATTATTATTATACAATTATTTATGTACGTTAATGGGTTTGGTGTAGTGGTTGTCATAATGTGATTAGTTAACTGGTGTGTGCAGATGGATAGGACATCTATTATTGGAGATACAATTGATTACATGAAGGAGTTACTAGAGAAGATTAATAATTTGCAAGAAAGTGATGATGTGGGTTCCAACCAGGTCAATGTTCTCGGGTTTTTTAAAGATGCTAAGCCCAGTGATCTTGTCCGAAATTCACCCAAGGTATCGTTCATTTGTTTTACTCCGGTGTTATTTTCGCTGTCTTTCTTATTGTCTTACTGCACCATTGTTTACATTTTTGTTTTATGAGTTGGGTTTTTATCGATATAAACGAATTACATCTTACAAAAGATAAAACCAAGCAAGAAACCGCCTTTTCTTCCAAGTGACTCGAGGACACCAACTAAAAAATTAATGTAAGATAGCGAAATTTGTGCTCGGTCCATAAAGAGTAAGGAGTCGCGCCAAATGAGTCACTTGTGCTTCCAATGCGTTCCTCTAGCCAATGTGCCCAACTTATGCTTTGAACTAATAGGCCTACGCCTATATCCCAAATTCCGATCCCAATCCAAGAAAATATATACTGCAATACTACCTCATTGGAAATTTACACTGAAGAAAAAGTGCTCAGGCGCAGAGTATCTGTTGACATAGCAAAAACCTCATGTCATCAAGTTATCAATGGTGGCAAGACGGACATGTCACATAGACCCTTTAATTGCAGCTTACACAATGTGTTCAGTGCTCAGCAAGCTGCTGAGCTTGCAAAATACCACCAGCCGTTAATTATAAACTCATCTCTAATACTAAATAATGCTTTCCAACTCGCAGATTCACCTGCAATAGGGTAGATTCTTCGACAGTCTTGAGACTTTAGGATATACA
>JAOWBH010154996.1:0-11807 GCA_028566215.1 Silene coronaria | reverse complement strand
ACAGGTTACAAGTTACCTTAGTCTATTTTGAGAATAGTGCATTTAAAGTATGGTTTATTATGGAATTAAATGTAGTTCGGATTATTATAGGAATACCACTCATAGTTAGGATTATTGCTGTTAAATAATCCTATATATTTTGGAATAGGTAAATTTTGGAATAAACAATTGTAGGGTAAACACTGAACAATGTTTTGCAATTAAATGCCATAAAAACGTGGTCCTAAAAAGTAGGAAAGAAAATATTGCTTTTGACTTGTTGACTTTCAACCACAGAGCGCCACGTAGGCTCTGTGGTTGTTGGTTTAATGAATAAGATTTGCGGTTTATAGATATAAAATTAAGCATTTTATGTCAAAGGATAAAAAAGTTTATTTGTTATTTATATTGGTTAGTTTTTTTGGACTTAAATCTGATCTGATTTAGAATGATGTAATTACAAGAGAAAAAGCGAAGATAGTAGTGTGAAGAAACGTTAAATTTTGTTGAAACGACAAAGTTATTAATGTATATACTTTGTATGCGTGTGTAATGTATGGAATTTATAATAAATTGCATGTATTGATTGTTTGTCACGCTATTTACGTGTTGTTATATAATAACTCTGTTACATGAACACACCATTTTTAATGGGATGTTTGCCCTGTGTTCTAAGATAAGTACTCCGAGTCTATGTGGACAAAGGCGACATACCAACACAAAACCAAGTTCTCAATTTCATGTTTTTTGTCCTTTTTTATTTATTTAGGTGTTTGAAAATAGTCATTTCACATTTGTTTGTGATTTAGATGTAAAACCAAAACGGTTTTTATTAAGGATTAAAAGGATTTATCCTTTATATGGCTAGTTTCAACTTAAAGCCGGTTAAAGTAGAACAGTGTAAACACAAGAAGAATAAGGAAAAAGCGAAGTTACTTGTGTTGGAAAAACGTTAAACTCGGTTGAAATTGAGGAAGAAGTTGTTATATGCATTGCATGCATGTGTAATGTTTGGAGTTAATGATAGATTGCATGTATTAATTGTCTGTCACGTCATCTATGTGTTATAAACTTGTAAGTTGTAATAACCAATAAAAATTCATTTAATTAAGCGTACTCAAGTAAACATACACAACTAATCTTTTGTTTATCAAGTAAAAAAACTAGATTAATCCTCTAAATAAGATCGGCCTATTTCATCCTTTCAGATGAATGAGATATGTTGAATCCATCGATTTTTGGGCCACCTCAAAATGTTCTAATAGAAGTCATTATATAGTCTTATAAAACCTAATCTAAGAGTAAAAGTGAATAAGTGATCACTCCCACATCGGTCTTTTCAATTTGGACAATAAACACGTAAAAATAAACCAACTCAGATACAATCTAATTTACCGATCTGAACAACTAATCTAATCATAACCGAACTGTTCTAAGTCGGTGATTATAATTGAACCGATCTAGTCCAGGTGATCACAACCAAATTTTATAATTCAAGTTTCGGTTTACATATTCAAGTTGGGTATAATACTAATCCAATTTACCGAATCCCTTAATCCCATAATAATAAGAAGGAAAAAGAGAGAAATAGGGAAAAGAAGAAAAATGGGTTATGTAATGAGGCTTAAACTTGCATCATTTGTTGCAGGAACAGCTGTTGCTTCAGTTGCTGGTGTTTTTATTCTTTACAAAGATTACATGTCCCAATTCTCCCTTTCTGATCAGGTCTATCTCTTTTCTTCACTAAAGTTTTCAACTTTTGTATACCCTTTCTGATTTTGATATGAATATGAATTTGCCCTTTGATGATTGTTATTGTTTCGGGTTTTTTTATGTGATTTTTGTGTAATGTGGGATGTTGTTGCTTTAATTTGGCAAATGGGGTTTACCTATTTGGTGATTGAACTGGAATTTGCATGTTTATGTGAGGAGTTCTTATTTCCATCAGTGTATCATGTCACCGTACACCCGTGTCCATGAATAATTAAGCATGATCTATGTAAAATGAAGGAGGCTTCTCATTGGCGAAGGTGTACGCCTGTATGGGCACGGTCACCCCGGAATTCCTAAGAATTTTTCTGTATGTATTAGAGATTAGATGTAATTATGTGTGTGTTTAATGAGGAGAATATGATTAGCTGTTGATTTCGGATGGGCATTTTTGGCAATGTAGGTTTTGGGGACGGACTACAGTGAGAAGGCATTTGGAAAGTTGAGAGAAAGGTTACATTTTTGTGTGTTGCTTAAGGAAGTATGACTAGGGTTAACGATCTAACTCGAGGCTAATCGAGTTTATACTGTCGAATTAGGAAGGAGATTGAAATGAAAGGTCTTTTGAACCACCTCAAAGGAGTGGGTAGGTGTAGGTGCCCTGAAACTGGCATAAAGTTTACAGCTGGGAGTTTGCTACGGCTGCTTAAAGGTACTTTTAAGATTACTACTTCATTAAAGGAGGAGCTATCCATGAAGGATATTAGATATCTTTGACAATGTTGGAAATATTTCAAGTTTTTCTGCGCTCATTTTGATTGTTAACCAAACTCATACTCTTGATTTTGCTAAACTTTACCTTTTTGGCACATAGCTCTTTGTTTTGTGGAACTCATGAGTCAAAAGGATCATTCAGGAGGACCTATTGTGCTTGGCATATGCAGCTATGCTGCCAGAGTCGGAGTTGTGTTGTCAATTGTCATCTATCTTTCCTTGTAAAGGGATCAACAAGGGCAGTTTTAATGCTTAGGGAGTGAACCTTGGTCACGAGTACCACCTCTAGCTCACATTTGCTAGAAGGGAATTTCATTTGTAGTGTACTAGTTGCTACGAGTATATATTTTGGAGGAGGCTAGCGTTGTAGCTAGGGAAATCTCTATATATAGCATTCTTTGTACATGCGATAAATAGTTAAAATCCAGATGGGAACTAAGGTCGTTGATTTTCGGTTACTGGTCGCAGATTTGTTCTCAGACATTCTGCTCACTTTTCTAACAGTACTTTTGAAAGGTATCCCTGATTTTGAGAAGCTACTTAGTGTTCCGTAGGTTTCTTTTTGGGTCTTGGATGTAGAAATCTAGTGCTTTCATGTGTTGAAACCTATAGTTTTGCTACTTTCTCCATCCTTTGTTTACCTTTTCTATTCATTGAGAGGGTTATTTTAAGCAAAGGTAAACAAATGATGATGGAGGGAGTTTTTTTTTTTTCTCTTTTTTGGGGAGGGAAGAATTTTTTTTCATGTGTTTACAAATAACAATGGTATATTGGTATCAGTGATTCACATTTGCATAATTGAAAACAAAGTTGTGGCCGTGGTTCACCATTACGAGGCAGAGGCTTCCATGTTCAGCTTATAAAAATCGCATTAAAACCCAACCCTTCCTTCGTTTACTACAAAATCCTCCAAGTTGAAGGTGTCTGGTCTCATGAAAGAATACTTATCGAGTTTCCTTTGACTTATGAGGTTTGTAGATAAGTGTCTTATTCATTGGTATTACTTGAAGTTGTATTGATCCCTTTTTTGGACTTGTAATACTATTGAGGCCTGATGACTTTGAGGCAGTAAGTTTTTACATTTATTGGCCTACTAGAATTTGTTTTGATCCGTCTTTGTCAATGGCGGGCGGCTGGAATAATGGCTGCAAATATGCAGTGTACTCAAGTGGGAAACTGGTATGAATTGTGGGTTTCGGTGCAAGTGTTACATGCAGTGGCAGACCCAATTTTGGACTTTTGGAGGGGGTGTGGGCACAACTGTAGAATTTAAGGAAGTCGCTATTAAAACATGAAGAAAAATGGATTGGATCCTGCTGTGTAGATCATCAACAACAAGACCACTGGATGTCTGGATCAATGGACTCTTTTAGATGACACACATCTATTCTTTCTCAGAATCCTAGTTATCAAGGGTGTATGTAATATGTTACAGTCTATCCCTATGCATGCCTCTTGGTCCTTACGTGAATTTACACCGGTGTAAGAAAAGAAACCAGGAGAATCAGGGGTTTTGGTATTTACACACACAACATGAATTCATGCAGGCGTTTCTTCTAAACATCACAATGCAGCCATGCAGGTGTGTCAAATGAGAAAATCATAGTTACTAAAATGGCAGGCTCGTGTTCTTATATGCCTGCATTGTGGTGTTATTTAGAATAGTCTCAGTAAATGTAGCTTCATCTCCAGATCTAAAGACAAATAAATGGCAATTTTATTAACTCCAAATCTTCACTTTTGATCAATTCTATTTTCCAAGTTCATGTTTTTGTGCTTACATTTTTTTTTCCCTTTTTATTCAGATGAAACGCCTGCATCATTCTCTAGATCAACGAGTGTCCTCTTTTGAGAAGTTTCAAGAAGCAGAAGTCCCTTGAGAACACGTGAAATCTACATAATAGACAGTTTGGGCGATTTATGATGCTGTCATGTTAACTCCAATGGAGAATGTTTTTTTTTTCATTCTGCTGGTATGACATGAATCTTTGGAATTTATGTCACTGAGATGACTCTGCTGAAAATTAGTCATTGGAAAGACGATTAACCAGTAATTAAAGTATTGTCCACGAGAATTGCTGCTAATTTGTATCCCCTCAACCTCAGTTATTCTCTTAAAATTTCCGCAAAAAAGGAAAAGCAAAGTTAAGCTATTGACAGTAGAATGGTGGGAGTAGGATGAAGTTTTCTCGGACTAGACTTTGGCAATTCTCTCCTATATTGTACGTGCGCCTATCTCCGAGGTTGGTAAAACTACCTGCCTAAAATAAAACTTCATACGTTTTTTCCAATGCATTTTGATCTCATCAACAAACACGCTTAACTGTGAAGTTTGTGGCGTGAAATAACAAAAAAAGAAATGGAAATTTTATTGGTATCACCAATACTTTCATTTCCTTTAAGCACACTTATAAACTCCTCGAGGGCTGGAACCTTAACCAATCACAATATCATTGTGCATTTGTGTCATCATAATCCGGAAAATCGTCATGTCATCGTCTATAATCAATTAATCAAATTTGAAAAAAAATAGTACACCAGAAATTGACCCTAATGGCCTAAATTATCCCACACCAAAAGTCACTTTCCCAAATCTCACCCACCCAAAATTCCCTCAACCTAAAAATATCTCAGTCAAAAATCCCACAATATCAGGAACAAATTAACGGAAACTTTCAAAAAAAAAGCAGCCAAATTCAAAAGTTAGTTGCATCATCTCCCACCAAAAAAAAATGGCCCCTTTCCCTTTCCTAGCCTTCAGCATCTCCGTCCTTCTCCTTCTCCCTCTCCCTTACACTCTCTCCGAAACCCGACTCACGACTCTCCGTTCCGACTCACGTCCAATAATCCCTTTTGACGAATTCGGGTTTACTCATTCAGGTAACCTCGAATTAAATGGCACCCTATTATCCCTCCACCTTCACAACCCAACTAACCCGAACCCAAACTCGAACCCGGACTCAAACGATCTTTCCCTTGTCGGGTTTTTCCTCTGTACCGCTGAATCATGGGCCCGGGTTCTCGATCAAATCGCCGTAAATGACATTGTTTGCCCTCTTCAATCCGACGTCGTTTTGCCTGTTTTTTCGTTTGATCGTCTCAACAATGGCGGTCTTACGGAATTTAATCTCTCTGTTCCGATACATAACCCTAATATATTCTCCCTTGTTTTCGCTAATTGCATCCCTAATTTACGAATTTCCATGATTGTTTACTCATCCATGTATAATTTCAATTCCAAAACCCTAATTCGTGATTATTTATCCGCTGGAAAGTCGAATTTACCAGCAATTTACTTCTCAATTGCCTTAATTTACGTAACCCTAAGTTTAATTTGGGGGGTTTTGATTTACGCGAAAAGGGTTGTTGTTTATAAGATTCATTTCTTCATGCTTGCTGCATTAATTCTAAAAACCCTAAATTTATTTTGCGAAGCCGAAGATAAGAGTTATATTAAAAGAACTGGGAGTGCACATGGTTGGGATGTTTTGTTCTACATTTTTAGCTTCTTAAAGGGTATTACATTGTTTACTTTGATTGTTTTGATCGGAACCGGCTGGTCGTTTTTGAAACCATTTTTACAGGACAAGGAGAAGAGGGTGTTAATGATTGTGATTCCGTTACAAGTGGTGGCAAATGTGGCTCAGGTTGTGATTGATGAGACCGGGCCATATGGGGAGGATTCTGATATTTGGATGGAGGTTTTCTTGGTAATTGATTTGGTTTGTTGTTGCGCGGTCTTGTTCCCAATCGTTTGGTCGATTAATAACCTTGAGGATGCGTCTAGGACCGATGGGAAGGTGAAGGTGAATTTGATAAAATTGAAGTTGTTTAGGCATTACTATGTGGTGGTTATTTTTTACATTTATTTTACTAGGGTGATTGTTTACGGGTTGGAGATAATTACGAGTTATAGGTATCAGTGGACTAGTGTAGTCGCGGGTGAAGTGGGTACTCTTGTTTTCTATGTGTTTACGGGGTACAATTTTAGGCCGAAGTTGCATAATCCTTACTTTGTGGTCGATGATGAGGAAGAAGAAGCTGCTGTTGAAATGTTGAGTGTAGATGAAGATTAGCATGGCTTGTAAATTGAGTAATCTGGAATCGATCCAAAGCTGGAACTCAATTTTGACATTCTACATTGTGCTAGCTTTCGCTGCCTGCAGTAATGCATAAACTTGTATGCTGCCATTTTAATCTCTGTGATTCCGTTCCCCCTCATCTTTTGCTTGTTAGCGCTTCAGTTCCGTTCTGTTACTTCTGTAATGTTAGGTAGCTGTTAGTCCTGTTATTTTGTATAGGAAAGCATCAGTAGAATATCAGATGACAAACCCTTTGATATTTAGATAAATGCAACTTGTTTATCTGAAATATTTCCTGCTATTGGCGATTGTTTGAAACTCACCGTTGTATATAACTATAGACATTACACAGTCTCGAGTCATATGTGATTTGAGGTCCTTTTCCGTGAGTCAGGTAGATGTAACTATGTAGGAACTAGGAACTGCCCAAAATCTATCTGAACTTCTTTTTGATTTTTCCAGTTTAAGAAAGCGTGCCCTGTTCAAGGCTTAGCAAAACACTAGACAAAATGTCTCTGTACACCTCGTAAATTAATTTGTACTCCGTATATAACAATCCACAATCTCGAGTCGTATGTGATTTAAGCTCCTTTTCCATGAGTTATGTATGAAACAGTTTCACATGTGAGAACTACCCAAATTCTGTCTCAAACCAATGATAAAATGAACTATTTGATTTCTTAATTTTAAAAAGCGCGTCTACTTCAAGGCTTAGCGAAACACTAGACGAAATGTCGAATAAATTGCATTTAGTGAGATACAATACTCTTTCCATTGGTATCTAGATAAACCACTAAACAAGTGACCCTTTAGTCCTTTACCAGGAAGCAAAGCAAGGTAGAGGGTTCTCACTTCTCAATCAATAGTTACATGCACAAATACAACTCCTCTATATATAAATAAGCTACAATACTATGCACATCACATAATCATTAATTAATTATAATACTTAGTACTTAATTATTTGTTTATACTTGATAATTATGCCAAACATGGTGCTTAATTGCTCGGTTTCGCCTCTGATGCTAAACAAGGTCTCATCTAGCCCAACAAAAGTTGGGCTAGTCCCAAAATCTGTAACCTTTCGAGGGTCGACATCGTCGAGGAGGTTGATGGTGGTTAGAGCTGAGCTTGAGGAAGATCGATTGAGCAAGGATGTTATTAGTAATGTTGATCCTCTTGTGCGCAAGGAGATGTTGAGCCCTCTTACTCCGTTGCACCTTAACAAAAGTGTTGCTATGATTGACACTTCTCCTTTTAGTATGTCAACAACTCTACCTCTCCCTTTAATTTGTTCAATCAATACGTTACTCCCTCAGTCTTAGTGAATAGTTTACGTTTGCTTTATTTCTATGTGAAAAAAGTAAACGTAAATTATTCAATGGGACTCGAGGGGTAATTAATTTAAGAAGTATAGGCAAGAGTCCAGGACATATTTTTCTCGCCTAGTTTAAATTTTACCGAATTTGTTAATTAATTTTTTCGCGATATCAACTTAAGAGCCTCTTGATTATTAACTTTTTATCTAGCCATTATAAAGCACACATTGCAAAATTACATGAAATAATTAATTTGATTATTACCCGGCAGTGAGGACACCATGGAACACGACAGAGGATGAAAACGAGATACGAATGTGGTTCGACATGCCAGGGTTAGCCGCGCAGGATATCGACGTGAATGTCGTGGACAACTTGTTGGTGATCAGGGGAAGTGAAGGGGAAGATGCATTTGGAAGAAAGATACATAGTCCATTTGATTGCAAACTTCACTTGCCTTTATATTGTGCTAAGGATGAGACACAAGCCGTACTTAAGAACGGTGTGCTTCATATTTCTGTACCTAAGATTACGAAAACCGAGCACATGAAATTTATTCATGTTCCCGTTAGAGCTATCTAACTTCGGTAGTTATTGTGTGAACGGTTTTATACGGTGAGACGGTCATTTTCATAAAAACCACTCATTTATTTGATAGGAAGTACTAAAAGGGGAGTTGGTTTTTATAGAAATAAATTGTCTCGCAATGTGAAGTCGTCTTATTCAATAGATTGTGATCTAACTTACGTTTTGTGGATTATATACATTAACTATGTTCATGTAACATATAATGTAATGTTGCCTTGATGTATGAATAAGAAGCATTTGAGTGTTCAATAAGTGAAGTAGAATATGAATAACAAGCTTAAGACGGATAGTGTATGTCCGTTGTTCACCAAACTGAATCCTATAATATATCGACCAAGTTTCCGAAAAAGCTATATACTTTGAGCTTGATTATTCTTCTCAATAGCTGTTAAAGGCGTATGTTGTACAACAAATTTATATTCAATTACCTTTAAAATAGGGCAGCTGCAAATAAGGAAATGGTTACTGGGAAAAATCAACAGGTATTTCAAGTGCAGCTTCAACAGACTCGGCACATAACAAACAACAACAATGTGTTGCACAGCAAGAAGGTATGCAAATAAACAATGAAACCAGGGACTGTTCATTTCATCCTACATGCCATTTGAGATCTCTCAAAATGTAATAAATGGTCTTTTAACAAGTAAAAATAACGAAGGTTGCCGACACTTTGTAAGAAGAGAAGAATTGGCTTCATGTCTTGGTTAATAAATTCGACAAAAAGACATACACTTTTACCTCGGTTGTAGCAACTATGGAACAGGCAGCCACAAAGAAGTAGACGTCAAATATAACTGTGATACTTGCAAACAATAGGACGTAGTATCCTCGCCAAGGTAAACGGCCACACATCTGCCAAATTATCAATAATTATGCGATCCCTAACAATGCGATCCCTAAGCTAAGTCCTTAACAACCAGTGGATGAAGGTGACATTTGAAATATTTGAAGCAACCGACGACACTAATTCCTACACTTTCAATATCAATTTCTTGAAACGATCCACATGCGCCTCATAGTCGGCTCCCTCAACGACTTGATGCTTCCCTTTTCTTTCAAACCACCCCTCTACTCTAGCTTGAAACTCAACCAACTCAAGCCGACAATTCGCACATATCTCCCCATGTTTCACATTCCCAAACTTGGACAAACCATCAGCCGGCTGATTGTCATCCCCCTTGACATGCCCAACAAACCCAAATGTTTGTTGGTTGTTTAACCATAACACTTTCGCTGCCATGGCCAAAAACCAATGTATATCTTGGCTAAATTTTCCTTTGGTGTTCATGACTAACATACCAAACGATATTAGTCTGTGAATATGTCAGATCCTGAAAGTCTATGGTCAATAGCCATTAATGTTGCAATACCAAAGGCACACACTTCAGAGATTGTAGTATCAATCTCATCTGATGCCTTGTAATTAAACGACTTAGGAAACAACAACCCTACATCTATAATCAAGGAATAGGCAAAAAGTAATTTACCTTCCCGGCAACGACCAATAACACCAACCTGATATCGAGTACCACCTATACGACGCCCATCGCAATTTATAGTTGCGTACTGTCCAACTCCACAATCACGCGCCATGAGATCCCTCGGTATATAAAGTTTTTTCTTCTTCTTTATCGCCTTCCGATAAAGATCCAAAACGGCACAAACAAGTACGCGAGGAGAGACCCCACCTCCATGGTGGCCAAGAGAGTCTCCAACCCGGGAAGCATAAGCATGGGTATTACCTGTATGATATATCATTTAACAAAATAAGGTCCAACAATTAATGTATTGCAAAATAGATATACAGTATATCTTATCATCATCATCTCAGTGTCTCACATGGGGTTACCCGATTCGCTTGGGTACCCCACAAATCTCACGCACTCTTACCGGATTCGCTTGGGTACCCTACGAATTCCGAATTGTTAAGAGTGAATTCTATCATGTCCCTTAATAAAAATACACACAACTCACATTGTATAAGAGCGAATAGCGAAACTGCTGACCATGAACTCTCACAGACACACCCATACACACACAAAAAAAGCTGAACATGTGTGAACACGTCTTAGTGAAGTGAGTAAGAGGGATGTATATTAACCATTAGATTCCCCCGGTATATTGTAAACCCTTGTATCTCATATGACAAAAGAACAAAATTCTCCAGCTTTTTGTTAAATTATGCAACAATCATAAATTAATCCGTAATCACCTTCAAAAACTCAACTAAACTGGGAAAAAACGAATTTATCGCATCACAAACATAGACAATTACCAACTAATCATAAAAACAACAAAAACCAATGAGAAAAAAGGTTAGAAGAGGGGAATTATAAACCTCTGAAAGTCGGGATCAAAGGAAGTGAAGAAGAAATGGAGAAGAAAGAACTCGGAAGAGGATTGATGCGATGGGTGTGGTGTAGAAATTGATTGCAAAGAAAAGTGGAATAAATGGATGATCTGATTGAAGATCTTAGAAGCGCCATTGTAGGGTGTAGCTAATAAAAAATGTTGTTGCAATTGAAACTAGGGTTAGTGATTTCGAGTGATATCTATTCTATCTTTCTATGGTGTCCGACTTTCGGATATGTTTATTTTCAGCAACATGTATAATTCTTTTGTCTAGTGTCGTGTCGTTTCAGACACACAAAATGCCCGGAAATTGAAGTTCCGAGTGTGAGAGTCTTTAAAAAAAAAAATTGAAATTTTAGGTAGTACCAAAATGAATACGGACACAAACATATGACACGGCATTCCATGAAATTGAAGGCACGGGACATGTTTAATATAATATACTCCCTCCGATCCAGACCAAATGTAACACTAACTAGAGACAGACAATCCAAGCCAAAGTTAACATTCGGAATCGATATTTACACAAAATGTCATTACATATCCCACTTACCAACCACAATTACATACGTCATCTATTTTTTCCAATTTTGCCTATGTTGCCTTTAGTATTGGAGGGAGTATTTTTTTATAGTTATTTCGTATAAATTTAAGGTTTTTTTTATAACTTCTCTCAGTCATAAGCATTACTTTTGTAATTACTACTTATTTAAAAAACTTCAAAAACTACTACCTTAATATTTACATATGTTAAAATTTGCTTCAAAAGTCAATTATTAGGTGCCCAAGTCATAAAAAAAATTAATATACCCATCATTTTATCAAGTTAATGAGAATAGATTTATGAAAATAGACATGATTATAGGGTTAGTGAGTTTGAAATCGAAAGAAAAATAACAATGAAAAATAATTTTTGAAGCAATTTTAAACATGAGTAAAGATTAAGGTAGCAACTTTTAAACTTATTTTAAATAGAGAGCAATTACAAAAATGATATTTATGG
>JAOWBH010154976.1:0-11808 GCA_028566215.1 Silene coronaria | reverse complement strand
GTGTTGACCGTGTCCAAAATCTCCAAATATTAAAATCTGATACGTTGATCGTGTCCAAAAGTTGCCGTATCCACTAATTAATCGTATCCTCGTATCCTTTATTTCATGACTTTAGGTGTCAGATACAAGGATTCGTACCCGTATCCGTACATTGTACCCTAGTCCGAGCAACATAGCTCCCTCCTATTCACTGGGAGGATCATAGCATTTGATTTTGAGACCAACATTAAGATTAGTGAGTAAAATATAAATGTTGACCAAAATACCCCCACAAACCCACAACCCATCTTCATCTTCATCGGTGTATGTTTGTTCCCACTCCCCTCTCCAGTCCCCACTACTACCCCCTACCCCGAAACACCTCAGCTCACAACCCGCCCCCAATACAGGAACCACTTGGCCACTGCCATCATCAACCTCTCCCGCTCCTAGGACTGTAAATGATCTGAGCCGGCTCGTAGAGCCTTTAGAATCAACTCGGTCAAAGCTCGGCTCAAAATCGGTCAAAACTGATTCCCAGCCAATTTTGAGCCAAGCATGACCAAATCAGATTCCGAGCTTAGTAGAGCTCGGGTCGGAAGCTTGGTTTAGGCTCGTTTTGTTCTTTTTATTATTCAATTTTAATATTTTGCAACTATTTTTGTTCTTATTTAAATGTTATGTTAGCATTTATGATTATATTTTTATCATAATTGTTAATTTTTTTTATTTATTATTTATTTGCAAACATATTTATTTTTAATTTGATTTTATAAGAGAAAAAAAAACAAAAATAATGATTAAATGAAGCTCGAGTTGAGCTCAAGCCTATTCCGAGCTTTGAATTTTTAAGCTCGGAGAGTTCCGGGCCAATTCCGAGCTCGAGCTTAAACTTCCGAGCCAATTCCGAGCCCACCTGAGCTGGAGCTCAAATTGGCTCGGTTACACCCCGGCGGCGCACCTAGTACCCTTAGAAATGCCACCCACAACGCTCTCCTTGTACGTGCACTTTCTCAGCCATCAGCGCAACCTTACCCCAGCCACTAGCCACTAGCCACGACCACTGACCAAAAACCCCTAACGTTTCCACTCGTCAACAGTGTGATGCCGGGTTTTCCACACCGGCAACCACCCACCTTACCACGAAATCCAACCCCACACGACCGTGATAACTCCACTACCATGACAACCTTCACCATTACTACACCTACTTTTCCGATGATGATGACCCTATTAGGCAACCAGATCTACTCGGAGAAGAATTCTGCCAACGAATAAGTAATGTTTGTGGACTGGCGGTGGAGACGTAAATGGGGGTGGAGTCGGTGGACGAGGATGAAATGGTGGGTAATGGTGCCCAGATCTGGAACACTGTGATGGTGTTTGCAGATGGCATATGGTGTTGTGTAGGTAACGAGGGTGCTGAGTCAGGTGGTGGTGGTAGGTTTGGGACGGATGAAGCAGTGACTGGGTGGGTGATGGTGGCAGTGGTGGTGGATTTGTGGAGCGGAGTTGGGCTGGTGTTCTGAGTGTAGGGGGAGATCCGGAGATTGGTGGGGTAAGTAATGATACGGGTATATATAAGTCATTTGTTAGGATTCTGTTCACCAAATAAGGAAATGGTATGAATCCAGTGAGGGAGCCGAAATTGGAATATGGTATGAATCTAGCGAATGGGGAGGGAGTACCTTAGATGGCGGCCAAAGTGAGAACTTTCAAGCCTCGGGTTACTGACATAAGAAATAGATCAAAACTCAGGTTATCGAAGTAGGCCAAGCCAAACCTCAGGAAAGTGCACTTTCGTATTTTCTTGGAGGTAAAGTATGAAATTGTTGCCTATCAAAATACAGAGATCTGCATTTGGAAGAAACGAATCCATTTTGAAACGTGAAGGTGATATTTATTCGTTTTACAAAGCCTTCGAAGTACAGAAATGTTCTCAGCAACTTGAAGAAATGTGACACTAAAATGCATTCCGTACTGAAGGCACAGAAGCATTAGACCAATGCCATCATTTTCCATGTGGGTTGTGAATTACTAATTATTGGTAGTTGTAGAATTTGAAATGTGAACCAAAAAATCGAAAACACAGTAGCAACCGTTGAATCCAGACCTTTAACATTCAAAATGTGTCAAATAGACTATTTTACTGGCTTTGAGCTCTGCAACTTGAATATTACTGTAATGTTTTCTCCTTATTTTGCAGTTTCTTTGTTTTAGAATGATTAATATTTTTCGATGATGATACAGGTTGCTGCAGGTGCCATCTTGGGTTGTGTAGTAGCCTACTCCATGAAATTCTACGAATAAGCGAGGCGACCGTAAATTTGATTTTCAAGTCTGTAAACTACTACACACACAGTGAGAAGAGCGGCTTGTAGGGGTCAATATAATGCTTGCAAGTCGCAACCGATATTGGGTATTCAGGTCCCTTGTTTTCCAGTTCTAACCCTGAAAAGAAATGTGTATCAATTGTCATTTATACGTATTCATTCGATTTGGCTATTTTTTAGGAATTGCTTAGCATAGGACTAAGTTAGCCAATGTGTATTTATTGCTTCTGTTGGTGAACTTGGAATTGTAGATATATGCAAAATGGTTCTCAATATACACGTTTTTTTCTCGCAAAATTTGTGAAAAAAGGCTGGTTTGTGATTATTTTTTTTCCATTTTTTTTTTGGGCTGGAAGGACAATGGTAAATATGTCGTTGACGGGTTTTCAATCCAGTTTATGAATATTACCCCTCATAACTTTCGCCAGCTAAACTAGCTGATAATTGATTTATGTGGAAATTTAACTACGTGTAGCTAAATAGTAGTATGATGAAGTTCCATTTGTACTTTGGCAGGAGTGCCACTTATTACTCGTAGACACAATCACGTTCAATAATCAGATCACAGGGCGAGATATGACTAGGGATGTCGTGTGGGGTTGGGAGATGTGAGTCTCTCTGTCCTAACGAATCAAAATTCATACATATACCTGCTCCACCATCGCTACAAGTCTCGAATACCATAATTTCTGCAACGTCGGAAGGGTGGAAGTTCAAAATGGTACTCGCTTTATTTACCTGCTATGGGCTAATGAATTACGAGTATACAGTAATATGGAAAAACTATGGTGATGAAATCATCATAGTCAACGATGGTTGGGAGTTCAGATGAGCTTATCAATGGGCCGCTACTACTTTGTGAGGCAAGGGATTGGCCCACTTCGCGAGAAGAAGAGAAGCCGGGAGAGAGGCGATCGAAATTTATTTTCGTAGTACGTTTTTTACTCATCGCAGTACTTTTTGCACCAAATTTTCCATTTGTTGTCCTTCACTATAAAAACATTAAACCTAATTCTCTCTCTCCATTCTCTCTAATACTGAAACCGTACCCATCTTTAACTACGTCAAATTTCTTCGCGACAACCTAGCTGTCGGCGGCCTACCCTACCCAGCGGCGAGAGCCCTACAAGGCGGCTACCTCCCTACCCAGCGGCACTGGTGGGACGCTGTCGATTTTATTTTTCGACCCGAGATTAAACCGATAAATTGACCGGCACCACGCTGCAAATGTCTAATTAAACCGATAAATTGACCGTCACACGCTGCACAGTGTTAATGTGTCATACTCGTAAAATAAGCGATATTTCAGAAAATGAATTGTTTTATACTCCCAATGTGACAAATTTGTTTCCAACACGCTGCACAGTGTCAATGAATTTGTCATACTCGTGTATGATATATCTTTGCAAATACTGCGATTACTTCAGTTTTATTTTGCAAAATTGATTAGTTATGGTTTTGATTAGGTAAATTGATGTTGAATGTTGGTTATCGGTTTAATCTCGGGTCAGGACGTTGATTAGATAATGTTGAATGTTGGTGAATTGTTTTTTTTTTTTTGACTTTAGAGAGAGGTTAGAGAGGAAAATGGGAGGAGAAATGAGAAGGGTAAAATTGTCAACTGTGTACTGCGATGAGTAAAATGTGTACTACGATAATAAGGACCCGAGTTAATTACTGGTTGGGGGATTAAGAGTAAGATTAGGGGGTGACAACGAACTGTTCTGAGTGCGAGCCTAGTGAAGCTTAGCTTGTTCTTGAAAAGTGTGTCAACAACTTAAGAAATTGCCAAAACTTCAAGACTCATCCAAGAGTCCTAATAATTCTACTTTAAATAGAGAAGCGTAATTAGTAGTATAGAGCAATTGTGTTGAACATGAGGCTAACACGAGAGAGGAATATAACATTTGATGGAGCAAAACTGACGAATAATCTAAATGTTGCAAATTGAATTATTAACGGAGTACTTCCGTAGTATATAAAACATTATATAACATGTAGTGAAAAATATAACAAAAAAAATAAAATTAAAAATCATTTTTTATTTCAACTTCAACCACATTCTATTGAAATTAAATTAAATTAATATTAATTAATATAACATTATTATTTGTATTATCGACAATCGACAATTTAGTTCAGTTCCGTTCAATAAATTTTGGGTACTCACCTTCACCCCCAAAATTCAAAACACTCCCCTATCCGAAGTTTCCCTCCTTCAAATCCCCAAACTCCACTCCGATCCCCTCTCTCTCCAAAATCTCAATTTCAACAATGGCGGAAACCCTAATTAACAGCCCTAATCCAATTCCAGGTCAAAAACGACGCCTATCAATCTCAACTCGCCTTCAATCCCCAACTAGCCCCTTCTTACTAGGTTCCAACGACGACCAACTCGAACGCGCTCAAGTACGCGCTGCACGCGCTGCCGCTATTCGTCGTAAAGCACTCGATGTTGCTTTTGAAGATGAGATACCGTCTGATTCCTCTCCCTCTTTACTTGATGGTGTACAGATTATGGAGTTGTTTCGTAATTGCATCAAGCTTGCTAGTGAAAATGTATGCATCTTTCTCACTATTTCATTTTTATTTCAGTTTTACGAGTTTCGGGTAATTAGGGGGAGGTTTAGATTCTCCTGAGCTAAAATGTTATCGGATTTCTAGTTCAACTGGGTTAAATGTAATGTTTTCGTTTGAATGAATTGCAAAATTTATAGCCGTTATTTATTCAATTTGGGGGCATTTGCCTCGTTTATACTCCCTTCATTTCGATCATTTGTTTGCGCTGTTTATTCTTTGTGAGACGTATTCTAATCAAAGGTAAACAAATGGTTGGGACGGATAGAGTGTTGGTTTGCCGATGGCTAGGATTGTTTGATTTGTTGGTATTTGCTTAAACATTTCAGTTGGATGGAGTATAATTGTATCTAATTGATTCTAGCTACGATAGGGATTGTAGAAAATTCTGATTGAATTCGACTGGAGATTAATTGGGCTCAGTGTGATGTTCTAGTTTGAATGGATTTCGAAATTTATCTTCTTTATTTATTCAATTGGGGCATTTGGGTGGTTTATACTCCCCTCGTTTCAATCATTTGTTTACATTTTTTAATTCTTTGTGAGACGTATTTTAATGAAAAAGTAAATTTAGGGGTGTCCAGGATTGTTTGTGTTGTCAATAATTGCTGTGGATGTTTTCGGTGAAGGGGCAAGAGTTTGTTGGTGGAGTATGGTTGTATCTCTTTGGTTCTACCTAGATAGGAAATGTAGAAATTACTGATTAAATTCGACTGGTTTCGGAGAAAGCTCTGTACCTTTGACCTCCTTCCCTGGACGTGTGAACTTTAATAGCGAGTAAAGATTTCACCTTTATAGGATTTTCTGAGGTGATTATTGGGAGGTGGTGGGTTGACATTCCTGTTACACCGTGATGATTTTATAGACGTCTCAGTAAACATGTGATTCACCTAAGCTTGTTTGAGTGTGTTTAGAGATATTTAAGGTGATGTTGAATGCGATCTTAGTTTGATGTTTTTTTTAGTTGGTTGCGATTTAAGGGTGTATGTTTGTGCAAATATCTGATTTGTGGGCTGCTTCTGGCAAATGTAGAAAATTAATCAGAAGAACACATGGGAGCTGAAGCTTATAGATCACCTTAGTGAAATTATCAAAGTAGAAGATGAAGACGATGCTGAAACCAACTTCCAGAAGGTAAATTTCATTAACTCTTGTTACAGTCTACAATTCTACATGGCACATGCATTGATGAACAGAGCGTATTACATATTAGTCTTTAAGTTGATACTTTTAGGCTCCGAAAGAGGAAATCTTTAGCAATGTTGCTGGTTTTTATGTCATGTGACGGAAGTTACGCATTCTGTTGATTACTGTCTATTGGATCTGCGTGGGATTTTCCAATCTTTCTATGTGATATGCAAACTGGCTGAGCTGAGGCTAAGAATCCTTTAGCAAGCTACGTTCTATAGTCCTGTTGGTGAACTGGGTAGGAAACTCGTGTAGTTGTTTTCGTTTTAATATTTTCTTTTGCTATGCTTCATGGTTTATGGGCAGGCAAGTTGCACATTGGAAGCTGGCGTTAAGATTTATTCACTGAGGGTGGATTCCGTTCACTCAGAAGCGTATAAAGTTCTTGGTGGAATCAGTAGAGCTGGTCTTGAAGATCAACCAGGTTTGTTTATTACACATATACTCGTGTTAAGAACTTACCTTATACTAAGCTCCAATGTTAGGCAAGAGCGTTTATTGCCTCATTAGAATAGAAATCTGACGAAACAAGAAACCCTTTTAGTAATACAATATGTGACTGTTAAAGTGAAGAGTGAGAAAGGGTAGTGGAGCTGTTTGCATTGTACTGCTCTCTATCAAAACAATGGTTCCACTTTTTTTTTTTTTTGAATATTTTCTACTTTAATTAACAAGTGTATTACTTGAGTTTATCTATTAATATTTCTTTATTTTAATCTTTAAAAAACTAAGCTTATTAATGTTGCTAATTCGTTTAATATGTTTGTTGGATTACTCCAGCGTATTTAGAGAGCGCATTGTGAACTCAAATTGGGCATAGTATGAATTTGGTAACCATGCCAAATATGATCCATCTATGAGGGTATTTAGAGGCTCATTATTTATTTTCCCCAATTAGTATGGGACACTAGAAGGGATTTGTGATCACATACGCAAAACAAAGTGTGATCACATATGGTGCAGACTGTGGAGTTCATGTACGGAAAAGGGATAAATTGATTGTGTTTCTCTGTTTAAATGTGGTTAAGTGTGTTTAGCAGCACTGAAACATTTTTTTATCTTAACCCTTGATGGTAAACTAAATTATATTTTGATGTTTTGGGACAGAAAATGTGGTTGAAGGAGACAATGACAGTGGTGATCATGACGCAAATCAGTCTAAAAAAGAGTCAGAAAGGAAGGTAAAATTGATAACGTCCAATATGATACATCTTAACTGTTAGTTATATATCATATGTTTCTTATCTTTACTCTAACTGGATGCATTGTATGCAGTTATCGCCGCTTTCGACGCTGGAGTCTTCTTTTGAATCACTGAATGTTAAAAAATTTGATGGTAATGGATATAGGCGTTCATCTTTCTAACTTGCAAGTTGTCCTGTTTATCTGCTCCTTATGTGTAATGTATACGTCTGTGGCATTTCAGTTGCATTCGCTGTGGACCCTCTGTATCATCAGACAACAGCACAATTTGATGAGGGCGGGGCAAAGGGCCTACTTCTAAATAACCTTGGGATTTATGGAGGATGCCGGGTACTCTTTGATTCTCAAGAAGTTCCTGCTAAGTGCATATCTTCTACAGCTGAAAACAATTTTTCTGACTTGATTGATGTCTCCTTTGCTGGAGGTTAGTTGGAATGAGCGGTTTGGAATGAACGGAGCCTATATATCTGTCTTCTGCTCATCGATAGAATAAGGAAAATTTCTCTTTTTTTTTTCTCTTGCAGAATGCATTAATCAGATGGTGAACAATGTGAACATAAAGCAAGATATATGTCCCACTTTTAGGGTGATAGTGGACCAGGTTGACGATTTTAGATTAGAACGAACACTATTCCATAGGAGCCAGGAAACTTCGTGCGACGATGATGCAAATGATGGTAGCACTATTGAGTTGAATGAGGGCCATGAGTTGCCAAACATGGAAAATAGACCAGATGATCAAGGCACCGTGTTGGATGATGGTACATATGATAATGGGGAGGGGTGGTCATTTGATCACAATGATGATGCCGATTTTGCTCATGATAGTAATAATTTTGAAATCAATGATCAGAATTTGCAAGATCAGTACGAGGTATCTTTCATTTATGAAATTGCTCAGTGCTTAGCATCTTGCTTTTCTATCTGTCTTTATTTTTTTTAAATACAAAATCAGTCTTTGAAACTGTTGTCTTTTGATCTTTAATCTGTAGGAACAAGATTCATTTAGTCCCTGTGATCCTGATGCATATGACAGAGCTGAAAGTGTTGCTTCTCTTCTGATGGCTGCTGTGGGTACTACTTCAAGTCAAAATGCGTGGGCTGGGCCTGAGCATTGGAAGTACCGAAAAACAAAGGGTCAGTGACTTAATAGAAAGCTCCTACGAATACTGTCTTTCTGTTTCGTTGCTTTGTCCATTTCATAGCTTTTAACTTATTATCCTTGGCGTTAGTTGCTGAAAGCGTCATGGGAAAAGAGTCCGAGGTGACTTTGACCGCTAAGAGACCAAGAGCTAGAAAAACAATTGAAGTTGATATTGATTTCATAAAAGCTTTGGATGAAGACATGTCCGATATTTTCATACCTCCTAAGAATTTGAAGTCATTACTGCTTCCTTCCAAAAAAGCCCCTCTCTCCAACAAACTGCCTGAGGATTGTCATTATCAGCCAGAGGATCTCGTTAAGTTGTTTCTTCTGCCAAATGTTCTGGTGAGATATCTTTTCCTTTTGGATGTGATGACTTTTAGTTTTATTCCGATATGCTTTTCTTCACAGCTATATGAAACCTTCCCATTTAGAATATACAAGGGTTGTACACTTCTGTTAACTATTGTAGCTTATATTGGGCAATTGTGTTAACTTTGCTATGCAATTCTCAGTATTAAGGTTTAAGAATTTCTGGGCATAAAAATCACGAGTGTTCTTAGAGTTTAACGATGATCTCATAAAACTGTGGCTTTGTTGTTATATCTTAATTACTGGTCTAAACTTACGGTGCTAAAAGCCTGAAGTGAAATGAGGGATCTCATATAATGGTAGGTGGTTCCATAAAAAATAAAATTGTTCCAGGTGGTATAATCTAGACTATGTCTTATGTCGCTTGCTCATCTTTTGCAGTGCCTAGGGAAGAGAAGAAGAAAACTCAGAGGTAATTATTTACTTAGCTCTCATATTGTGAATGGTGTTTAGTTGTTATAGCGTAATTGTTGATGTGTTTGTGTTGATTAATTCACAATTCATTGAAGTGGTGGTCTAGTTTTTTCTATTATGCAGTGTGACTTAATTTGAATTGATTGGAATGTTTCGCTGTTTTCTATTCTTATAGATAGTGGATGGCAAGATGGGAATGATATGGATGAACCGTCTCAAGCATGGGACAATGGAAGCGCTTATGGTGACCCCGAAAATGGCGATTATGGTTATAGTGATACAGAAGAACAAGATATGCTGGTCTCCCAGCCTCGTCAGGTTGTTTTGATTTTGCTTCTTGGATTATCCACTTTTTCATTATACTGCTGTTTGTAAACCAGAATCTTAACGATGCTACTCTGAGGTTTTATCCATTAATTTTCAACAATTTAATTCCTAGGAAGTCACTGTTTGACTTTAGAGTATATCTCTTCAGTCTGTTCTCGAATTCCTGTTACCTTTTAATCAGACCTATATTAATGATATTTTAGGTAAGGCGTAAACCTTTTTTACAACTACTTGTTGACCCACAATATTGCTCAAATTTCTTTGCATGGTTCATGTTCAGGTCAACAAAATTGAAGTCCAGTATGATAAAGCTGCTAAGCAAGTTGATGTGCATTTACTCAAGGAAACACTATGGGATCACATGCGTAGTTCTACAGAAGTTCTTGTAACTGTGAGTACAATTGACTTCAGTTAACTTTTGCCATCTTACCAGTTTCACCTGTAAAGTCTTGATATCTACCTGTCTCTGTTAGATTTTGATAGTTGCTTACTTGAAAGTTCAATTGACTACAATCGTTTACTGGATGATCTTTGTTTTTGAAATGCCGGTATCTTTTACTTTATCATGGGTGTATGTATGTTTGAAACCTGAGATGAGATGTTTTTCTATTCTGCTCATTTCCTGTGAGTGCTGAAACGCTGCTTTCTGATATCTGTCTTTTTAATTGTTTTATTGTTGTCAGAATGTTGATGAGGATGCCATATCATTCAAAAAAGTATTAGTCAACTTTCCTGATGACTGTGCGGCAGCTGCTCCTCAGGACATCTCTCCTCATCTATGCTTTATCTGCCTTCTACATCTCGCCAATGAACATGGACTTCGGATTCAAGGCTGTGAAAGTATGGATGAGCTCACCATACATCTACCTGCCTCGTGCCAGGAAACAGGTGAACATGCTTGACGAGTCGACCAACATTGTTTTTATTTATTTATGTAAATGGAGTTGCAAGGAAAAGGCAGCTTTGATTTTTACCCAGCAAAAAGTCAAGGTACTAAAACGTAGAATTTTCGTGGGCAAAACTCAGTGATTTGTGTTTTTTCGTTCAGGCCGTAGCTGATAATACTGTAACAAAACTTGTCAAGGCGTAGTAGTTGCATGTTGCAGACGGGGGAAATGCGCCCAATATTCACCCTTTTGTCATCAGACTGCGCTGAGACCAATTCACAATCAGTTTCTTCTATGAAATCGATTTAGTATATGCTTTGTAACACCCGCTATTTTATGTTATTCATGACAATTGTCCCAATTGTTATATGTGTATATTTATACTTTTCAAGTTCTTGTATAAGAGGGTCTTACACACGAAATATATTGAATTTTTATTTTATTTTATTTTAAACAATTTAATGATGACTAAATGCTATAATGTTATGTACAAGATGTTGAATCTTTCATCGTTATTAAACTTTCATCACATACTTATCCTGGGAATTGCTCTGGCCGAGCTTAGTACAACCTACAGCACATTGCACATCCGCATTTAAACTGCAACAGAAATTTTCCTTGGTTGGCCAATGGTGACAGCGACTGGTTCTCCACCTACTCACCTGAACCAAGCCCTCAAACTTTCATCACTATTAAACTTTCATCACATATCCTGGGAATTGCTTTGACCGAGTTTGGTACTACTACAACACATTCACTGGACATCCAGTCATATCATATGGTTTTGCACGAATGCCACCCGCGACACCTACCAATATAGCCAGTTGGTCGGTAACGGGTATGATTTTCAACTTCCTCGTATTCAAGTTCGGGAAAGAATGGTGGAAGATGTACAACTATATCCTATTTGGAGCTTTGGATGCCGGAACTGCTTTCATGGCTGTTTTGATTTTCTTCACTTTGCAAAACAATAACAAAAATCTGAAATGGTGGGGAATTGAAATCGACCACTGCCCCTTGGCATCATGTCCAACCGCTCCTGGCATTATGGTTCTGAACTGCCCTGTTCAAAATTAATCCTTCAATATGCCAGCATCAATCTTTGAGTAGCCGCATAGGTGTACCGCCTTGTTTTTTAGTTCACGGATTTGATTACAATAGTTAATCACCGACCACAATGTTGTTCAGGATCGGGATTCTTCTTTGGATCGATGAGGAGCAGAGGAGGGCAGAATCGAATCGGTAGATACGGATCGTAGAATCGTAAGATTTTACAAGCTCGCTAAATATAGTTTTTTATTTGGTGAAAATATATAATTGAAAATCAAATTACTTATTTATTAATATTTATTCGTAATATATATATATATATATATATATATAT
>JAOWBH010154954.1:0-11809 GCA_028566215.1 Silene coronaria | reverse complement strand
CTTTTACTTGCTGAATTGTTATTGAATACTTCTAACTCTCTAGTTCTAAGTATCAATTTCTCCTTTCATCTAAGTATTGTCTAAGTGTTCAATGAGTTTTAAATAAGCCTTCATGAAGCTTATAAACAAACTTTAATTAAGTTTAAAGATTTTTAAATAGACACCTAATTCACCCCCTCCCCCTCTTAGGTGCATCCGTTCTTGATTCTTCAATATAATCATGAGAACAAGTTTTAAAAATGCAAAGGCTAAGTATAAGAAACAACACCGGAAGAAAAGAAGACACTAATGCAATGCAAAATAGAACATAGTCCGGAGCTCGAAGAGCTCAAGGAATAAAGCAAAAAAAACACAAATTCATCGTTGATGCAATAACTAGCTAAAATAAGGATAAAATTAAAACGCGTTACTAAACGTTTTAATCTTCTAGTGAAGCGTACTTTGATCAAACGAAGGAGAATATTATACGAAATTTGCCTTACGGGGGAGCAACCCAGTAAACCCGAGGACGAATGTTGGGAAAATCACCAAGAGAAATAAATGGTGTAATGCATTTTGTTTCCAAGTCATAGTAACCGAGATCCTCAGCAACATACACACAATTCGCCTTGAGCCCATCACAGTCGCTAGTTGAGATGAAAAATGGCTCACTATTTCGACCTATGAAGAGCGCCTGATCACTTATGGACTCGACACATTTCACCTCCCCGTCTCCCTCTAAATCAATCTCAAACAATACAATATTTTTAGTCTCGCATTCATCCTTTTTAGCTAATTGCCTGATGACAAGAAACAGACGAGGATTATTTTCTTCGACTACCACCATGTATTTCTCGACCCAATGGATCCATGAACCCTTAAACCCATATTTATTGACAACTTCCGGATTGAAAAACGGAAAAAAATAACATGGTTTTTTCTCTTTAAAATGCGACCTGGTAGTAAGTTCTGGCTTCCCAGTGTCATTGTATAACCCAAATTCTAAAAAGTACACAGTGTCCGCCTTCTTGTTATACGCCGCCAGACATAATCCACGACGATTATCCAATCCTCGCTCCTCTTGTATAACTTCAAAGTTATTTGACATTGAATCACCAGCCAGAGTAAAATGTAACCCATGGCTATAATATGGGTCCTCGGAAGGGACGCGTAACTTGTGACAACGTGCTTCAATGTACGGGTTAGCCAGGAACAGACTACCGTCTGAATCACAATCGAACGCAACCCACCCTTTGGCCGATCCTACACACTTTGTGTTGAATGGAACACTCCCATGTGCTATCGGACGGTCAATCTTGAAAATTGATTTGTCGATTATATTCAAGTAGTTATCCGTTGGACCATTCAGACCGTCTTTAACATCATGGGGAAGCATTAGCCATGGCGTTGATAAAATTGGTAATGATGACTTGTACAAGTTCTCAGTAACTAATGATGATGAAAATTGTCGATACGGTTTTATTTTGTGTAAAGAATGATTGAGAATGTTGCGCAGAGCCATCATGAATTTTTTTTCCTGTTCGTTGAAGTTTTAGGGTAAAAGATTATAATGGAGTATATACTTTATATTAGACCTGGGAAACGGGTTAATTGGGTCCAACGCTAATTATTTTGGGTATGCCCATATGATGATATATATTTGGCAAACAGATTTTTAGGTTAAACTTTTCTTTAATTCCCGCCCCAAAATCTTCTAAAAAAAATCCCTCAACGACGGAAAAATTTAGAGTACGGCCGGTGCAAACATACAATGGCAGACATTGCTTTTGCGCAAAGAGCACTTAAGCATGTCATCCCCTTGACTAGTACAAGCACGACAATAACCGCAAGACGGTTCTTGACATTTGCATTGCCACAGGCACTGACGCCGACACCATGGCTACGGGTGCCATCCGATACGAGTGAGACATCGTTTGTTGGCTTTGGAAGTTTCTACAACATTGTAGACAAGAGATTTGTCAAGCTTAATATAAAGAATGAGAATGCATTCCTTATCAGTTGTGACACATTATGCGTTGGTTCAAGTCGCAGATCACTCGCATTTATCTCCAAACATGGAACGATGTATCGCGTGTATCCCCACGATGGCGGAGGTTACAAGGTCAAAGAATACAATGACCAACAGTGTGATGACGGCAATTGTTATAGTAATCTTCCCATTCTTCAGTTCTCGCCCCGATTTTACACTAAAGTCGGCTCTGTTAACACATTTCTTTGTTATCCCAGGTATCGTCCTCAAAAGCCAACCCCGAAGGTCTATCATGATTTTTATGTTCAATGCTTTGATAAAAGCACTTATAAGTGGACTTGGACTAGGTACCCTACCCTATTCCACAAGGACGATCCACCTATTGTGTATTGTGAGAAGACTAAAACCGTTTATAAACTTTCCTGTTATGGTGATGAACATGGTCCATGGGCTGTTGAACTATGGGATATCCCTGATGATAGTTTAGATATCACTTCTCGGATTAAAGTAGCACTAGATTCTAGTTATGAGATTGAGACCTTTGAGAGGGAGGTAAGGGCGCGGTGTCATCAGGATAGATATTTGGTGTAGACTGGAGATGAGGGTGAGCGAGGAGAACCGGTATTGTACCTTGTTGTAAGGCACCACAATAGGGAACTAGGCGCTCCTCAGACGCGTGCTGTGGACGTGTTTAGGATTGATTTGGTCGCGCAAAAGATGAGTTATACGACAAAGCTTGATGATCACGCGTTTTTTATAGGGCAAGGAAGTGACTCATTCGCAGTACCAGTTGAGCAATGTGGTCTCGGTGGGTTAAAGCCAAATTCGGTTTATATAGCAGATGATTTAAGGGTGTGTGATTTAAAAGACGGATCGATAACACCTATTTTAGACATGGGGGATCTGTCAATGACACGATTTCAATCATTGTGGATTCCTCCACCAACACACCAGCATATTGAACAAGGTAATGAATGGAGGAGATTTCGCTAGAGTGACTACATCCAATAGGTCATTTGAATCATTTGGTTAAATGTTTTTAATTATTTCCTTGATTATGTATTTGTGTTTACACATGGTTGTGTTAATCGGACTTTCATTCTCCTTATTCCTGATTCTTATACTCATCTTTCATCAATTACTATTATGTCTGAAACTCCCCATTGGATATTCATGGCGGATACTCAATAATGAATTGATACAAAGTAAGTCCCTCTACTTGGCTGCACAGAAAATACTCAATAATGAATTGTCATTTGAGATTTTTTTAGACATTTACTATTATTCTTATTGATTTGATGTATATGTGATTATATGAAGCTAATTGATTAGAAGAAAATTCAGAGTAAGAGCAACATAATTAAGCTGTTGGTGTAATTGACTTATAGAATATCAGCCTCAGTTCGACCTTGAATAACTTAGAGAAGATTAAGTAACTCGATCACATATGTATTCATCGATCAAGAATAGCACCAACATTCCTACACGCAAACTGAATCATTTGACGTTGCAACATTTGGAGTCGTCGCCCATGTTAAATAACTGATTCTTGTTATTTCCTTGAATTTAGCTCCAATTTTCTGTGATGCCATCTATGTACGGGCCTTATGGAGATATATTTACGATAGTCTTTATATAGATGACATAAACAAGAACATGAATCACCCATAGTAAGTACGAGAATTCAACCGCTATTTGGACCATGCACTCGAATGAGAACACTACTAATTTGTGTGGAAGAATCACTCACAGTAAGTACGGCCATATCTCGTATCGATTTGAGAGCAATTCCCTTCAGATTCAACACGGCCTTACAAAAATGTTCGACTTTATAGGCCCTTCTACTTGTTATTTTATACTCCTATTGGAAATCTTGCTCTACCACAAACACTTGCTGTATTGTAGAACGATAAATTTGTAAATCTAGTCGTAAATGAATCCGATTTCTGATCCCACACACATCTGAAACTTTATGTGGTGCCTTGTTATTTTTTTCGTTGCTGCTTTAGTTCTTAGCCGGGATTAGTAACAATTTTTTTTAATTATATAGTGTTTTCAATATCAAATAAAACTGAAACAATTCTAGCAAAGCAAGAAACAAGCACAAATCAGGCCAAACCTAAGCATAAGAGCACCTAACAGTATACAAAATGAACAAACGAAGCCTCTCGACATTTGCAGTCAATAATGATCAGTCCTACATACCAAACCATAATGAATGTGGCCGGCTCCTTTGATACTCCTAGTGTGCAACGAGATGATCCCGTACCAGCTAAGGCAAACTCATGACCGACCATATACTTACAATACTACATACAGTAGCGCATCCATGGCTATGTAGTACTCGTATAAGTAACTGATTTTTGAGTAAAAAAAATACTCAGTACTAAGAATTGATAATTTCACATTGCATATTTGTATGAATCGTATATAATCATGAGAACAAGCTACTAATGCAATGCAAAACGTAATTAAATAAGGCCAAAAAAACACAAATTTAATCTTGATGAAATAACTAGCTAGAAATAATCATAAAATTTAATGGCATTACTAAATGTTCTTATTTTCTTGTGAAGAGTATTTTAATCAAACGTAAACAACTAATAATTGAATTGGACTATTGGAGGGAGTATATTATAGGAAGTATGCCTTATGGGATAGTTGGAAAACGTCAAGCAAAAGACGGAGGAGCAACCCAATAAACTTGAGGACGAATGTTGACAAGTTCCCCAAGAGAAAGAAATGGTGTTATACATTTCGTTTCTAAGTCATAGAAACCGAGATCCTCAGCAACATACACACAATTCGACTTGAGACCTGAACAGTCCCGAGTTGAAAGGAAAAACGGCTCGCTATTCCTTCCTATGAAGAGCGCTTGATCACTTATGGACTCAACACATTTCACCTCCCCGTCGCCCTCTAAATCAATCTCAAACAATTTGATATCTTTAGTCTCGCATTGAACCTCATCCTCTTTCGCTAAATACCTAATGACCAAAACCAAACGAGGGTTATTTCCATCGGTTACCACCAGGTATTCCTCGACACTATTGTCCCATGCATCCTCACCTACATATTTTATTACAACTTCCGGATCCAAAAACAAAGACAGAACACGTCTGTTTTCCGCGGTTTCATCATCCCCTAAAGGATAGGGCCTGATTATAAGTTGGAGCTTCCCGGAGTCCTCAAAGTGTAATTTGTACACAGTGTCCGCCTTCCTGTTATATGCCGCTAGAGATAAATTATCATACATTCCTCGCTTCTCTTCAATAAGTGAAAAGTTGTTTGACATTGGATCACCAGCCAGAGTAAAATGTAACCCTTTTCTATATATTGGATACCTGGAAGGTTTTGGTAACTTGTGACAGCGCGCTTCAGTGTATGGGTTAGCCAGGAATAGACTATTAATCGAATCACAATCGAATGCAACCCACCCTTTGGCCGACCCTACACACTTTGTGTTGAATGGAACGCTCCCATGTGCTATCGGACGGTCAATCTTGACAATTGATTTGTCGATTATATTCAAGTAGTTATCAGTTGGACCATTCGGACCGTCTTTAATATCAGGAGGAAGCATTAGCCATGGTACTGATAAAATTGGCAACGATGACTTGTACAAGTTTTTAGAAATTAATGTTGATGATGAATATTGTCGATACGGTATTAATTTGTGGACACTATGATTGAGAATGTTGCGTAGAGCCATAGTGATTTTTTTTTTCACATGGGTGATGATACGCAATTTTTAGGTTAAGCGATTATGGAGTAGTTTATATTAGAGCTGTACAACTCGTTAATCGGGTCGAGTTACTCGGGTTCAAGTTATTTTGGGTATGCCCCACTTGATAATATTTGGCAATCGGAATTTTAGGTGATCAATCAAATAAATCAAATTTTCTTTAATTCGGTTAGAAGAGTTTATTGTTTACAAAGGTATAGATATAGATATTCTAGGTTGTGATATAATAAAATATGTTTTAAGATATTCTAGCGGTAGCACCATCTCATTTTCCATATAATAATAATAATAATATATTTAAAAGATATTTTAACAAATTACCAAAATTTTCTATATCTTCTCATAAAATCCCTCATAGGAAAAATTTAGAGTACTGCCGTGCAAACGTACAATGGCAGGCATTGCTTTTGCGCGAAGAGCACTAAAGCATATTATCCCCGTCACCCATACCAGTAGGAAAACTACCACGAGGCGGTTCTCGAATATAATACTACCACCGACACCAACACCATGGCTACGGGTACCGACCGATATGAGTGATTCATCGTTTGTTGACATTGACAATTTCTACAACATTGTAGACAAGAGACTTGTCAAGCTTCAACGAATGGATGCATACTGTATCGATATTGGCGTATTATGTGTTGGATCAAGTCGCGGGTCACTCGCATTTATCTGCGATGGTGGAAAGATGTATCTCGGATATCCCCACGCTGGCGGGGGAACCAAGTTCAGTATCTACGGTACACAAGAGTTTGACGACAAATCTTATAATGATCTTCACTCGTCGACCCGATTTTACACTAATGTCGGCAATGTTCAAACATTTCTTTGTTATCCGACGCATCACCCTCAAAATCCAACCCCTAACAACTACCATGATTTTTATGTTGAATCATGTGGCTACCCTTATTGGACTAGGTACCCTAACCTATTCCAAAAGGACGATCCATCTATCGTATATTGTGAGAAAACTAAAACGGTTTATAAGCTTTCTTGTGATGGTAATGAACACGGTCCATGGGTTGTTGAACTATGGGATATATCTGATGATGGTATATTAAATGTCACTTCTCGGATTAATATAGCGCTCGATTCTTGCTATGAGACTGAGACTTTTGAGAGGGAGTTGAGGGCGCGTTGTCATCAGGATAGATACTTGGTATTGACTGGAGATGAGGGTGGGCGAGGAGACCCGGTATTGTACCTGGTTGTAAGGCACCACAATAGAGAGCTAGGTGCTCCTCAGACGCGTGCAATGGATGTGTTTAGGTTTGATTTGTTCACGGGGAAGATGAGTTATACAACTGAGCTTGATGATCACGCTTTCTTCATAGGGAAAGGAAGTGACTCATTTGCCGTACCAGTTGAGCAATGTGGTCCTGGTGGGCTAAAGCCGGATTCGGTTTATATAGCAGATGATTTAAGGGTGTTTGATTTGAAATATGGATCCATAACACCTCTTTTAGACACGGGAGATCTCTCGATGACACGATTTCAATCATTATGGATTCCTCCACCAACCCCGGAGCAGATTGAAAATGGTAAGAAATGGAGAAAGTATATTATTGAAGGCGAAAGCGATGATTCCGATGAAGAGATCACAATATAATGCCACTAAATCACTAATAGGTTTCCACTGTTTCAATTTCTTTTCTTCTGCTTTATATTTATAAAATAAAATGACGACGCTGTTATTATTCTCTCTTTATCATTGTTGTGTCGAATTAAAGTAAAATTGTTCTTTAAACTGATATTGTGTTGCATCTTTTTATTCTAAATACCTTCGCGGGTTAGACAGGTCCTTCCTGATGAGTTCTTGGTTATCTCAAAATCGATACCTTTGTGATTTACGAGTATTTAAAAAGGATTTTCCCAAAAATTTCCTACAATACATTCGTTTTGTTGTAGTTGTACTATGCTCTACTACTGTAATTTTCAAAGTTGTACGATCTTAAATATTCGGCTTCTGTAAGACGCGCACTGAATATCATCTATAATTAATCTTGAATAAATTTTTCATAGCATCAGATTTTGCATACAGTAGTTAAAAAAACGGATTGGTAATTGAATAAAGACTAGATTTGTTGTATGAAAATAATGAATGATTGATTCTTTTGAAAGACAGCCGTGTTATTTAGACTTCCCTCAGTTCAAGTTCGAACTGTGACTGATATTCTCACAATCAACTATACATACAGATCAATTGTGTTGCCCTTACTAACTTTAATTTACTTTTAATAAATTAGCTTCACATTGACTTCAAATCAATAAGTGTCTGTTTGTGGTGATCAATTTTCATCGTAATTCTGTAAAACCGTCTTAAATAAGTACTACATTAGTATTTTCTGCGCAGCCCGAGTGAAGGGGCCTTGTATCATCTCAAATAATAGTTGATGATGAAAGTTCAGTACAGGTAAAACATGACAAAACAGGAATAAGGAGAATGAAAAACGAATGACCAATTGCGCTAGAATTGGATCGAAAAACTGTTACTTCATGATCAAAGACGCGCCACAACTTTAACTATCACTCTGTTTTAATGAAATTTACTTAACCAAAAGAAATAAATCGACCTGCATCATCGTAATTTTATGAAGAAAAAAAAGTGATGGGATGTTTGTGTTTGAGTAGAAATAATTACGCATTTAAGCAAATGATTCAAATGACCTTTAATTTGGGCTGTAGTCACTCTAGCATTCCCCGCTCAGGCTCTAATATTCTTCAATCAGCAGGTGAGTTGAAGGAGTAATCCATAATGACTGAAATCGAGTCATCGAAAGATCCCCTGTGTCTAGAATAGATGATATGGAACCGTCTTTCAAATCAAACACCCTTAAATCATCAGCTATATAAACAGAATCTGGCTTTAACCCACCAGGACCACATTGCTCAACTGGTATGGCAAATGATTCACTTCCTTGGCCTATGAAAAACGTCAAGCTTCGTCGTATAACTCATTTTCCCGGTGACCAAATCAAACCCAAACACGTCCATAGCACGCGTCTGAGAAACGCCGAGCTCCCTATTGTGGTGCCTTATAACGAGGTACAAAACCGGGTCTCCTCGCCCTCCCACGTCTCCAGTCAACACCAAGTATCTATCCTGATGACACCGCGCCCTCAACTCCTTCTCAAACGTCTCAATTTCATAACTAGAATCGAGTGCTACATTAATTTGAGAAGTGACATTTATACGATTATCAGACATATCCCATAGTTCAATAACCCATGGACCGTGTTTATTACCATCACAGGAAAGTTTATAAACCGTTTTAGTCTTCTCACAATACACAATAGGCGGGTCGTCTTTGTGGAATAGGTTAGGGTACCTAGTCCATATATCCCCGTGAACATAAAAATCGTGGTAGTTATTAGGAGTTGGATTTTTCGAGTGATGACTGGGATAACAAAGAAATGTTACAACATCGCCATATTTATCGCCGAGTTTAGTGTAAAATCGGATCAAAGAGTCAGGGTTGCCGCAGCTGCAATTGTATGCTCCGCCACCGTAGGGTGACGCGACATAAAACCCTCCATTTGCGCCGATAAATGCAAGTGACCCGCGACTTGATCCAATGCATAAAAAGGGATTACAGACACAATATGCATCAAACACGTCAAGCTTGACAATTCTCTTGTCTACAATGTTGTAGAAATTGTCAAAGCCAAGAACCGTTGTGGCATTCATATCGGTCGATACTCGTAGCCATGGTGTCGATGTCGTCGGTAATTCTGAGAACCATCGTCTCGTGGCGGTTATCGAGCTAGTACGGGTCATTGGGGTAATATGCTTTAGTGCTCTTCTCGCAAAAACAATGCCTGCCATTGTATGTTTGCACCGGCAGAATTTCTATTATAGTTGTGAGGAATTTTTTTACTCCGAAGAAGATTTAGAAAAATTGTTGAAAAGAATAAAATTAGGGTGTTGCCTATCAAGTACACAATCTCCTATATCTTCTATATATATCTATATAAAGGTGAGATCCAATGAGAACGATCATTCGGTAAGAACGGGAGAACACATATCCACCCACACCATTATTTGACAAATTAACACTTGACAGGACCAAAGTCTAATTAAACCCACATCCCTCGAATTACCCAGCATCCCCCATCCCCCTCCTGTTAACAATTCCTTCTCTTACCTCCTAACGCCGGCGCCGGAGCTCCGATAGCGACCATAAACATACACTCCTCTTAACCCCAAAATCACAATGACCTCCAAACCATCACTCAATTTCAAAAATTAACACTCAATTTAGAGTTAAGAAATCCTCTTCACACAACCTAAAACTCCACAAGCCTGCTGTCGGAGGTCCGACGATAATCTCATCGGAAGCAATACATTTCTCTGGCACCATTACCGTCATCAACCGACTTGACGACCGCATCGCCGTCAGACCAATTCCAACCATAAGAGATATTTTCATCATCATCACCTTTGCTTTCTCCTTCACTGTCATTAGTGTATCTGGGTTAAATATTGTTGTATCTCAGATCAATTTCAATGTACCTATTGACTAAATTTGTGTATCTATGTTAAGATACATAAAAAAGTGGTAAGATACATCAAATATTAATGTATATACATTGAAATAAATTGGAACAAATGAAGGGGAAGTTGTGAAATCGTAGATTTTGACTGGTTTCCGGCAAAAGAGAGGGCGGTGAGAGAGTGAGAATGAAAACAAATGTGAATGAGTCGTTGCTAAATTTCAGGATGGTGAAGTACTTGTTCGTGAGATCGCCGACGTCGTAAGGGGTTGTCGGTGACATCGCCGGTGATTTCTGGAGTGGATGGTGATGTCGCTGGCGTTGGTCGTGGTGGTTGCCGGCGGCAGCTAGCTGTGGTCATGGCTTTAGTCGGTGTTAGTTCGTGGAGTGAGTTGTGTGAATGAAGTTGTGATATATGTGAGTTATATTGCGTGTGGTCCCAGCCTTTAATATTACTCTCATCTAAGGGAGGAGAGTTGTTCTCATCGTTCTCACCGAGTAATTGTTCTCACCGGATTCTAAATATATATATATATATATATAGTATCAGGATCATGTACGAACTATTTTACGGTGCGAACCGTACGAACTAACCTTAAAACCGTAACTCAAAAGACACGCCTACTCACACAAACCATTTTCTTACTCAGCCTCACATGCTCCTTAACATTCATTTATTCTCCACATCATTTTTCTCTCTCATCCATACACACAGTCATGATCTCCGATCACCGACGCCGGACCACCAGTCACTGCCGGAAACATTCGACCAACCCAGTGTTTGCGGAAGTCAATCTCCGACTTATTTATCTCCCTCTTCCTCTTCTACTCGCATCTTAAGCTTCACCGTCGCCATCTCCGCTACAATTGCCACTATGTTTGCCGTCACCGTCAGACGATTCAACCACCCTTACCATTAAGAGCTCCATTTCAACGATGACGCCGATTTCCCTTTTTCAAATTTCGAAAAAATTGTAATTGTAATAGGAGATGTACTAAAAATAGTCCTATTTCAAAAAAATAATTGCGAAAATAGCCTAGTTAGAATATTTCGAGAAAGAAAATGTCCTCTTTGACGGATTTGAGTGAACCTGTGGTAGAGAAGCTAAGGCGAAGGCGCGATAAGGTAATAAGACAGATGTTCAGCGATATATGCTGGTGTTGCCGGCGGCACTGTCTAGGGAGGTCGGTGGTTTTGTCGGTGTGTCTGCGTTGCCGTCGGCGACAATTGTTGGTGTTCAGAGGGCGTCGTTGTGGGGACAGTGGCGAAATTTGTAGCGAATCATAGGTTGTGTAGTCGTGGATCTGGCGTGTGATGGTGGTGGTGGTGGTAGGGTGGTGAGTAGTGATGGTGGTGGTGGTTTGGTGTTAGTCGGCGGTGGTGGTGGCAGTGGTGAGGGTAGCGGTGATGGTGGAAGTGATGAGGGTGGTGGCAATGGATACACAAAATACGTAGATACATATGGTATAATACCGGATACACTTGGTATTACTACCAGATACGCTTGGTATTACTACCGGTTACACATGTATCTGGTATTAATACCAAGTGTATCTGGTATTAATACCGTATGTATCTGGTATTAATACAAAGTGTAT
>JAOWBH010154944.1:0-11810 GCA_028566215.1 Silene coronaria | reverse complement strand
TTTTATTAATTAATTACTTAGAATTTTGATATGACATTATTGTACCAATTTCAGTTTTTTTTGTTGTTGTAAAGGATTCATTACCGCGAATATAATGTTGACGAGGTTTGAACTCACATTATAAGTATCACTTCATATGACATTATTACCAGCTAAGTTAGCTGACATTTAATTTGCATTTCAGATTTTAAATATCCCATATTAGTTAATTTTGCTTAAAGACGATCTGAAACTTACAATTTACAACACTGTCTCTGTAATTAGTGCAATGAATGAGCGGAATAGAAAGGAAGAGTCGTGTTTAAGCTTAAAACCGTCTCAAATAGGATTCTATGTTACCAAAAATAAAAGGTACGTCTATGTGATGAAATGGTGAAAAGTGGGAAAAGGGTTAGATGGGGTTTGGTTGGTTGAGTTGCGTAGAAGTTTAGAGAGAATCACAAAAGGACAAACAATTGCGTTTGGTGACAGTTATTTTAGATGCCCACTGTTGGACCTTTATTTTTTCTTTTTACAACAAAAGGCCTCTTTTCTTAATTAATAAAATATAATCGGCCTTAGGTAAAACCGTTGTATAAGTGTAATAAAAAGTTTATAATAACATATAACGCCATAAAATTATTGTACAATGTACGATTATTAATTATACGGGTAATAGTTTGTGATACTGATAAATAAGTTGATTATTACAAGATTATTGTTATATAATGTAATTTCTTCGTTCGATTAATTTTTTACATTTGTTTTTGAGACAAAAATAATGATGGAAATAAGAGAGGTACAATTTGAGAAACACAAAAAAGTTAAAATCAACATACATATAAGATGAAAACATTAACTTTTTTTTTATAACTAAAATGTAAACGTACAGAAATAGCAGAGACACCGTAAAATATAATATCCTATAACAATTAGTGTTTCGTCTTATGATTAGAACAGATCAAAGAGCTTTCCAGTTGTATATAAGACATATTTCCATTTGTTGATAAAATATTTTATTTTTAAATCAGTTTTAAGTTTAAGTTGAATATTTCCGTCTCAAAATATAAGCGAGTAATAAAAAGAAGATGTTCCCAAAAACTTTTAACCTCGGAGTTAGGAAAGAAGTTAAGGGGGTTGATCAGGTTTAGAAATCTACCTAGAATGTTGAGTAATTGACACGACTTTGGGATCCGTTCACTTTTTCTACTTTTAGTCAGCATAATTACGACGAGTAGTGTAAGAGAAATCATGCATTTAACGACAACCATTTCTTCTGTCTTTTTTTTCTTTCTTTATTTTACTGATTTCTTGTCTTCATTATTACAACACCACGTTATGTTTCATCATTTCTTCACTTTGTTTAATTCATGGAATTATTACTCCCTTGCATTTACTGCATGCATAAGATCCGCCATTAATTCCTCCTTTACTAACTATATTTAATTCCATGTATCAACTCCCATTTCATCGATTTGATTTTTAACCAAAGAGGTAGATTTTTGGCATTTAATTTAAATAAGGTGGTAAATAAACTTTCGGTATAGATTAAAGTGAATATGAAATGCTAATAAGAGTAAAAGACAGTGACATGTTTAATTCACGTAGGAGTTGTCGAATAGGGGTGTTCATTGGAATGGTCACCCCGGGTTGGGCTAAAGGCCAGGTAAGGGGATCGATTTTGTGTAGCACTTGGAGTTGTTAGTGATGGGCCATGTTCGGCTTGGACTTAATAAAAGAGTCAGAGCACGGCCTAGTTAATTGGTGTCAGACTATTATTAGGGATGACCCGGGTTCGACGGGCCGCCCCATGTAACCTTACAAGGACTAGGTTAATGATCTTGACCAAGGCCGAGATGGATGGGGAGGGGAGAAGCACTGACTCAACTACAGTCTAAAGACATACTGTCGTGCCAGAGAAGCCGCCAAAATCTGGCCCGATGTGGCGGGCTGGGCCAAGCTGGCCACCTCTACGTGCATAGCTTCGTATTATCCTTAAATCCACGACACTAAAAAGCCATGTCGAAAGATAGTGGTCGAAGAAAACCGTTCTCTATTTCAAAATCTGCTGCGATTCATTTGCGACAACTTTTTGGACGCTAACCATTGCGGGTGAAAATCCTCATGGGTCAATTGTTTACTTTTCTCTATTTTAGAAATGTCTTTGATGTCTAATTTGATCCTCCACACTCAATTTGGTCTACTTTTAATTAGACGTGGCACAAGTATACCGAAACCGAAAAACCGATCGAAAATAACTAAATCGACACCTGACCATATATACATCCGAAGGGTAGTACAACTGCATTTCATTCCGAAACCTGAATTGACTCAAAATTGAGTCGAATTTGTAATATCTGAAATAGACCCAAGATAGAATGAACCTGGACTGTTTCGACCTGAATTGTTTTAATCTGAACCAAAATATACTTGAACCAATTTCAACCTATATATTAATGAGTAATGACTGAAATAAACCTAGTATATATTGAAACCCGAAATGAACCCAATGTACTCGGGCGTCACATCTAGGGTGTCTTTTTGTTTGTACATGAGTGTCGTCAGCAGCCTGTTGGCATCTCTGAATTAATGACGTCTGATCCGAATTTGACTTAACTCGAATCTAATCTGCTTTGATATTGACTCGACCGAACCTTATTTGCTCCGAAATTAACCCGATTCGAACTTGCACTGAATCGAAATATTTACACCCAATTAAAAGTGAAAACTGAAATCTAACCTGCATTGAACCGAACTAAAATCGAAAATAAAAGTCCACCGAAATAACTCGATCCGAAAAAACCGAACCGAAACCGATCCTGTTGAATTGACCCGTCGTTTGCCAGCTCTACTTGTAATCCAATAGTTGATTTTTTCTAGCTCTTTGTACTAACACCAAAGATAATCAAATAACCGATATTAAGGGAGTAAATTAGTTTCATTAGAATCCATTCCAGAAACCCAACCGAACGCTCGTAAGTCTTCCCCTAACACCCAACTGCCCAATTACGACTACCCTCTCATCAAAGCAAAGTTAACAAACCGTAATTACACACTATATTTAATATGCCATATAATCACCAATCACCACTAAACCGTATATAATGACTCAGATTGTAATAAATAAGAACCAATTATTAAGGCATTGCCGTATTGTTTAGTTAATTAGTGCAAACTTAATAAATTTTGAGTTTCACACATATTTTACTTGGTAATCCGTATAAGATTTTAAATTAATTATAAGTTTGACCTAAAATTTAAAAGAATAATACTTAGCTTGTGAGAATATTGTGATGAAGACACTGACGGTAGCAACTATATATGCATGGTATATTGGTATTAGTAGTGGAAGAATAATGTAACGTAACGTAACGTACCGAATCTTATCTTATAATCATTTGGACAAACAAACCCTTACATGCGTTGTATTCGACTTTGGTAGTGGCAGAACGTGACCACAACCATGCATTACATTCCAATAAGTGAATATACTCCAATGTAAACAATTTGTTGGATCAGATTAAATAATGAACTACATATTCATTGTTTTATAGGGTCATCTTGTAATAGGATTAGCCGTTTATTACTGATCAGTCTGATACCATGTTAAATTTCACTGGGGGGAAGGATAATTCACTTTATAAATTCAAAGAAGCTACGTTTCAGAACCGATTGATGACAATGAGTACATGGATCAATTCGATAATTTATATACTAGAATAACTTTCTCCATATAACTTGTTTTATTGTTATAAGTTACGGGGTACACTTTCCATTCAACTCCACATTGTATTGCATCCATTTTGTACACTATTCATTCACAAGCGAGTATTCAACTCCAATTTTCTCTCGATACATAAGTGAAAATATGTTCATCTGTGATCTTGTTTGATTCATCTTTAGGCGTACATTTTTTTTGGTTAAAATGAACATAAATTAAACTAATAAAAACTGAGGTTCAAATAAATACATTAAGGGGGTGGGTCCGGGGAGAGCGGTGTGGTAGCCGATACAAAATCAACCGTACAAGCATGGATTACAAAAGAAGGGTCAAAGTCCCAATCAAAGCAGTTGTTACAATGGCTCTTGTCAAACATGGAAAATTTGGCTATAGTATCCGCAACTCTATTAGCGGACCTCTTTTCAGAAACGATCTTCAAATGTTGAGAGTCCTTAAATTGGTCCCTACACTCAAGAATTATATTAGCATATGAACCACAAGGGGGATCTTTCTTTAGAAGGGCATTAACCGCATTGAGACAATCCGATGCGATTACAACATTATCAGTGGACAAATTAGCAAGACGAATCCCTTCCCTAATAGCAAGAATCTCGCAATTGAACGGAGAGGGGGCAAACAACCGAGTAGACCATCCCCGAACCCAAGAGCAAACACTATCTCTTACTACACACCCAATACCGGCAAGAGAGGAAAAAGTCGCATCAACATTATATTGACCTTAAGCCAATTTTAGCGGGGGAGGGGCCCAGCTACCTAAGTAGCCAAAGGCATAGGGACGGGCAACATTATACACGGGAGGGTGAGAGGTCGAGAGGTCGAGAGGTTGGCAGCAGCCCAAGTAGAGGCTTGGGTGAAAATGGCAAAAAAGAACCTGGATAAGGGAGTGAGAGGGGGAGAAATGAGGTCGCACCTTCTAGTCCAAAGACGCCAAAGGATGAAAGTGAAAAAGGTGGACCAAGACGAGTCAATGGAAGTAGAGTTATCATAAATCCAAGGTTGAAGATTAAGGGAGAAGAAAGACTAACTAACCTTGAAGTGAGACCACACAATGATCACATGGTTGCAATCACGAAGGATATGAAGGGAGGATTCCCTAATGGATGGTCTAACACACAGAGAACATGGAGAGGAGAGGATGTTGCGATTAAAAAGGGTAAGACTATGCGGGAGCTTATCCTACCAAGCTAAGCAAATAAACACTTTAATCTTAAGTTGCGCAGGCAAACCCATAATAACCAGAACATATCAACCGAGTAGGATGAGGGATGAGATGAGGGGTCAAAGAAGGAAGAGTAGGTAGAGCTTATGGAGAATTTATGCTTAAAAGCGAGAGAAGTTGAGAGTAGGTCAGACTTACTTGAAGAGGGGAGATGATGGCTAGGACTGTATCATAACATGCATAGGCAGGAAGAATGAAATTAAGGGATTCAAAGTGTCACCTTCCATTGGAGATGATTGAGCTTAAAAAGGTGCGGCCCTCGGATAAGGAATTCAACGGTCCTAGAATAATTTTCCGTAAGGGTCCCAGGCTAGACCAAGAGTCACTCCAAAGACGAACGGCGGATCCATTACCAATGGACCAAGTTAGGTGGTTCCTTAGAATCCCATCCAATTCCCACATTTTTCCAAATATGGGAGCCAGAGTTATAAGAAGGGGAAGGTACTTCTGATGGCAATGGATGCAAACGAGGATTTATTGATAAGGACATTCCAGGACAACTTTGTGGAAAAGGCGTCATTAAGAGGACGGCGGCCTTGATCCCAAGACCCCCAAGGGCCAGAGGCTTATTAACCAAATTCCAATTAGAGAGGTAAAGTTTATTCGAGGAGCTACCAGACCACAGGAAATTTTGGGTGAACTTATCAATATTTCCTAAGATGGACGACGAGAGGTAGTGAATGCATTGCATGGCATAGGTTGGACTTGATCAAGCAAAGCCTACCCGCTCTAGAGAGGAAGCGAGTTTTCCAATTCGCAAGTTTAGCTTGGATGTTATCTATGATAAATTGAAGGTCGGATCTCTTAGGCTTCTTCTAACTAGGAGAAAAACCAAGATAAGTACCAAGGTTATTTGTAAAAATTAGATATTGTTAATGTACGCCTAAAGACTCAAACATGCCAATGAAGTCATCAGTATGTTTGAAATCTTTAGGCGTACAATAACAATATCTAATTTTTACAAATACACAGCTAAGTATCAGATATTTCCGACGTAAAACACATGTTAACAAACGTGAAAAAATAAATGTGTAATGTGAAGGCGGGTGGAGTCAAAAACAAATGTGTAATGTGAAGGTGGGTGAAGACTAGTGGTAAAAACATGGGTGAAAATCCTATGGGTCTCGGGTTCGAGCCCCTGTAGGAGCAATTCTGTGGGAGTAATACGGCCCGAGACTTTGCCTTCTAGATTTCAAGTTGTCACCCTTAGAGCTGTCAAAAGATGACCCGATCCGAAAATCGACCGAAACCCGCCCGAAAATAACCCGGAAATGACCCGCTCTTTTCAACCCGAATCCGAAGACGACCCGATCGACCCGATAATAACCCGCATATTTAGGGTCGAGACCCGCTAAACCCGTGACCCGACCCGAAATCGTTAAATTTATTAAAATTTGTATTTAAAGCACATAAAACTAATTTAAAATGATAAAAAAAATTCAAATTTTAAATATTTTTATAATAAAATATGCTTATATTTATTTTAAAGCATAGTTTTATCGCTTTATTAGTTACTCAAATAATTATTATATAAATTTAAACACTGCTCGTCGTGTACGTATAACGGTTGAACGATCTAATATTTCGTAGAGTGTTGTAATATTGAATATAAAAAGCAAAAAATGTCGCATCTTACTAATATTATATATTAAGCTAGATAATTATAAAAATTAAGAATAAATATATGTTTATAATATAAATTTAAGAAAATTAATATTTGTAAAAGGCGTTAATCAAACTCGTATTTAACCCGAAACCCGGCCCGAAACCCTTATAAACCCGACCCGTATAAATCCGTATTTTAAAAACCCGAAGTTGACCCGACCCGTATTTTACCCGAACCCGTAACCCACCCGATCGACCCGTTTGGCAGGTCTAAGTAAACCTTTTATTAATGTTCGTTGCTTATGAATATATATAAAATCAAATAATCGTAACCAATTGTAGAGTACGTGATAATTTGCTCAATTAAAACTAAAGCAATAATGAATGTAATGGAGAGACATTTGTAGTCCTATGAAATAATCGTGATGGATAAAAATAAGAGACTATAGATTGAGTCTTTGTGTTAGCGGAAGAATGCACGACTATAAATAATAAGAAATGAAAACAAAGAAAATTAAAGAGAAATTAAAGAAACACGAGCAATTTTAAAGTGGTTCGACCTACACTCTTAAAGTCTACGTCAACTATCACTCTTATTAATGTTTCTTTAGTAATCTTCCCTGACTACAAAGAAACCCCCAAAACCTACTCCGGTTGTATGACTCGAGTACAAACCCCGTGTACCTCAACACCCCACAATAACCTAACTCTAGTTGTGCAAGACTCGAATGCTAATCCTTTAGCACCTCAAAGCTCTCTCTTTAGATAGGAATATTACAATCAAATGTGTCTCTTAACAATGTCTTCATATAAGATTAATAGAGACGAAATTGCATAACTACACTACGCCAAATATGGCCATTAATAACGAATGTATCACAACGGTTTAGTGCATATAATAACGGTAGTTACATTATCATCATTGCCCAAGAACTGGCGGAAACCTGGAGCGCGTAAAAAAGCAAAATAGTTTTGTTGTGAAATCCGTTGTTATACAGATATTACAACGGCTCCGTGTAAAAACGTTGTCCTAACGTTTCAACAGGTTATGAATAACCGCTTTAGGATTCCAATCAACAACGGTCGTTGCAAAGTTTGTGAACGGGTTCGACGCTACGCCGTTATTAAATTATTCAACAACGGTTCTCTGTACCCGTTGTTATTTATCTTCCAGGGGTTTAGTATAACCGTTGTAAAATATTTTCTCATGTTTAATATTATTTAACCAATGCATGCATGCTAAACAATGAACCATTGCATGCATTGTTTTGTTTGATTATTATTACTATTTGTCCATTATTATTCACACATGTGCATACATATTTTCCTATAATATCATTTATAATGTGATCAATTAACCACATGCACTAATTCAAAGTTTAATTAATTATAACCACAGGCGGAACTAGGGGACCGGGGGGCAAGTGCCCACCATGAGATTTCAAGAATTTATATTTTTAAGACAAGATATAGAGCAGATAGACAAAATAGCATTGATGGTAGAGGGCATGTAGTTGTTGCAGAGCATCTTGTGTTTGATTCCTTCCAAAGGCATTATTAATTTTAAAGATTTTGTTGTGTGTTTTTGGGCTGCAACTTGCAAGTTTTCCTTTATCAAAAATATGTTTCCAATGAGATTTGAACCCTCTACCTTCATTATAGATGGATGATGTTTTAACCATTATGCCAATAATATTAATTGATCATATTAGGATTAAAATAAATTATATCTTTAAAAAAAGACATCCTTCAATGTTATAAATTATGTTTTTTTATTAAAAGATTATGTATATAATAAAATTTTTTGACGTACATCTAAATTTAATATCATAATTTTTTTGCTTTTATATATTATTTATGAATTTTTTTTAAAGTGCATATAATTCCCTATAAAATGGAAGACAATTTATTTTTAAAATTTTTTGTGCCCCCCTTGTACCAAAATCCTGCGTCCGCCACTGATTATAACCTATAATTTAATTAAAAAATTTACACTTCGATCATCATGTCGTCGTCGTCTTCTACACCCGCCGAATCACAATCAAATACCCGCTATGTCCATCCTATTACCTGTATTATACACAACCTTCCAATCAAATATGATGACAATGGTAAGGGTTTTTCGATAAGTTTGACTTGGATGAGAGATATGTTTCATCAAGGCGGTTATATGAACGTTAAAAAGCCCATCCAGGTTGGGCTGTAGATGGTTTTATTGGGTACGCAATTATTGAGTTCGAAAATCATGGGAAGAAGCATGACTCTTATTGTCGAGGAGAAAACTCCAAACAAGATACGATGATCATGATGTTGGGAAAAAAATATTATACGGATGATGGGTTATAAGCGCAATATTTATGAATTGCAACCGATCGTGACATTAATCTATTAAGAACATATCGACACTATATTGACACTGTGCCTCGTTCATGGGAGGCGGAACAAGTGCCTCCTAATAATCCCCATATTGTATTTCCGATATTTATCTCAATCGCAACGGAATTACAAGATGATTATGTTAATAAATTAATTATTATTATTCTAATTAATATTGTTAAAATCGCGCGTCTTTTTATTTCTGGTTATGTATGTCTTTTTCTTTGATATGCGTGTAGTGTATTTTTGTCTAATTAATTAATGCAAATTAATTTTTAAATATTTTTTCAGTCAACTTTTTCATTAATTAGTTAATTAAATAGAAACTTAAATACTGTATGAATAGTTTCAATGTTTATTGGAAGCAAGTTTTGAAAAAACTTATAAATGTGACTATAAATGTTAAAGTATCCTTTATTAACATCCACTAATCAAGGCACAATATTTAATCCCCATTACACAAATTTGAAACTACATAATGGCAATGAACCCTAATTTTATGAACAACGAAGAATGACTTACACAAACGATTGCAAATGATGAGAAGGTTATCGCCGGGCTTCCTGCCGATCAACACCTAATCAAAGCATCCCTTGAACATCAACGGAGTTATTGGATTAAGAGGTCTGAAGTAGTCCGGCTGGTCAACCAAGCCTCTTCATCATCATCATCATCATCAACGTCTTCATATCCTCGTCGGCCTACTACTTGCAACTTGGCTGCAGCGAGAGATATGTTGAGTTGTACTCTTTCAACCTTATCTCCACATGCAAGTCATGTCCTTGCATATATCCAATATGTTATTTCAAAATATGAGGATAATTAAAGACCCGGAAGTTAGCGGTATAGCAGAGTGGCGTAGTTGGTGGCAGTTTGAGAAGCGCTTTTTACTCTTAATCAGGGTTGTTCCAGATTATTTTAAATCTTCTGATCTCTAATAAATGCTGTAATGTATTTGATTTCTTTCGCGCATGTTTCAAATAAAATCGAATGCTCCTTTTGAAAGTGTTGAGTTATGCTTCCATTTTTGAACTTCATAGGCCAGTAATCAAAATTGCTCCTACCTTTACCCCTGGAGCTAAATTACTCAATAATAACGGTTCTCCTAAAACCGTTGTCAAACTTCATGATATAAATTCAATATTCATGATTTGACAAATACATGCCCATACATGTATGGATTGTTCATTATTTTTGGTTTGAATTAACGTTACATTATTGGTTGGTTTGAATCAATTGTCCATGATTTAATTATGTAATATATAATTTAAATAATTAATAATTTGGTTAATGTATGTTGTCTATGAATTGTCCATGGTTTATTTAACTATTTAATGACATAAATCAAAATACTCAATAATATGTATAACCTGACTAAGATTATACAAAATATGTTTTACTCAAACCGTAAAATACAACGATTATATTGGAATGGTAAATTGAGTTTATGCTAATATTCGAAAGTACTTATTTGTAAATCAATTAATGTATTTTATTAAGTGTAACACCCCCAATTATCTGGCCAAGATAATTGAAGATGCCACCCTCTCGGTTACCCGAGGTAGTGATTACAAAACTCCAATCAAGAACATTTTATTGAATAAATATGGTTTAGTGTTTACAATATGATGAATGAATGTAAATCTAGGTACTCGACTCCAAATTCGTAGCGCGGTCCAACAATCCCGAAGCGTCAAATGCAAGACCTTTACGACAACTGCTCCCCATATGATCGAAAATGTCATATGGATCAACACAGGCCACCCCAGAAATAGGTGACAATTGCACAACCACACAAACGTCAATTTCAATAATATGATAAGCATGAATGACAATGATATGATTAAGATATGCAGCATAATATGATATGCAACTAATGGTGCAAAGTAATGATCATTCCTTCAACCAACATCTCCAACACCGGTGTCAGGGACGCACCCACGACACCCACAACCTGGTGACGACACCGCAGCACTGCTCACCCCTACTACCCGGACCGCAGTCTGAAACAAGTACCGGGACGCACTCAAGTATGGGCCGGGCGCTAACCGGACCCCTGCCCAACGTTACGGCGCACCGTAAGTCTCTCCATACTCAATTCATTAATGTGCACATCCTTATTGGGGTGGGAAGCCCTAACAGGCGACCTAAGCTTGAGACGGTCTCCCAACCGCCTCACGTCTCCTCAACAACTACCACACAATCACCACCACCTTCCACCTCCAACATCCGCAATCATGAGGAATACATTTTATAACATAAACCAACATATAAACCGTTTCAAGCATCATACATCTCATGTTATCATTATAGGAAATATCAGTATATTCCAATAAACAATTTTAGGATTATAACGAAATTATAAAACATGAATACTAGTCATAAACGAAATACATAATGAGATAGAGAATGGATATCGAATCAACCTTTGGTCCTTGCAATATGGCCTAAGAACAAATATCGAAATCGTTATTCTCCTAATTGTTGCACCCAAAATGCTCCGAGATATGCCCTTTCCGTGCTAGAACAAATACCCAAAAATTACTGATAATTTTTGTGTGAGAAAGATGATGAATGTAGAGTGAATTAGGGTTAGAGAAAAATCAGAATTTTTCTCCTTATACTCCCTCCTTAACCGTGAGAATGAGTGAGAGAGGAAGAGATTTTCTTTCCTTATTCTTCTCAACCTATTTAAGGTAGTTAGCATCTCATGATTATGTATATTATGTTAGATACATTATAATTGTTATTAGTAACGGACCGACATATTATAACGTATAATACGGACCGACATATAATAACAATACCGTACAATATATCCGCCAACTATAAATATCGTATATTTATAATTTGCTAATTAAATATAACAGTTTATATTTAATCACGAAT
>JAOWBH010154922.1:0-11813 GCA_028566215.1 Silene coronaria | reverse complement strand
TTACATCATTACCATGTCTAGAACTCAATTTATAATAGTTTTAAGATGACTTTTCTAAGGAGAAGCATTTATGATAGTTATGATAGTTTTAAGATAACCCTTCTAAGATTACATCGTGTCGAGTCGACTGTGATGCACCACTTTGCGTGGGGATTCTGAGGAAATTGACGCCGAATCAATAAGAGCGATTGATCAATATTGTTGGTTTAAGTTGACAGAAAACATTTCCTCATGTGGAAATGAGAGAGAGACTTCAGCGTCTCTTTAAAAAGTTAAGCATAATAATAATGGAAATGATTGAAATAAAAGAATACATGAAGACATTTGTTGTGGACCACTGATGGATTTTATATCAATCAATAATGTGTTTCATTTTGTTACTTGTTTGTTAGCTTTACTACTTCAGCCTTGTCTGTCCACTTCTGTCGATTTCAATCTATTCTTTGGTTTGCCCTTTTAAGTTGTGGGAAGGTCATTTTTACATTGGATTGTTCATCATTGCATACTAATCAAAAATGGAGAGCAATTATTTTGCTCTCTATTTACCCTCTCTCTTATTACAGAGCTAATATTAAATTTTCTTCTACAATAATAAAACTTTTAAATGTGCTCTTCATTTAAATATTGAACTCTCACTTTCTGATGTTTACATTTAAAAAATATTACAAAATAAATTTATTCACTCACATATTAATTCAATTCATGGACTATATCATCAATTGTACAAGTTATACGGTGTAGAATTCGACCTTTCTAATAAAGTATTCGAGTTTTATTTTAAAGAATATGATCTTTATTAGAAAATATCCGAACTCATCAATTTACACAATAAAAATATAAATTTTGAATAAGCTTAGAAAAAACGCATATAAACTCAGTTAGTTATACTTTAATTGTACAATACTAATATACAACTAGATATGTACTCTTATTTGTCATGACACCTATTTTAGTACAAAATATCGTGCTCTAATGGTTTTCAACTCGTGGTACGTAACTATAGTTGTAAATTTTAGTTGTTGCGTCGTTCTCATAACTTATGACCTTAGATATTGTGAATCTTTTGTGGGCTCGTTAGTGTTTCGCTTCAACTATCCACTTCATTAGAGTTTGTCATTCATAAGCAAACATCATCCCACCTGGAAGCTAGAATGCATTTTGGGATATTTTCGACGCAAATCCATTGCCCGTTTCTAAGTGTTCAGTTGCTCCGACACCAGGACGGCTTACTTACGGCTAAAAAGCCGAGGATCTGTTGTGAGACATCACGCAAAGTTCACTACGAAATCAAACCAAAAACAGTCTTAACTGATCCGAACAACCTAGCTGAAGTTGCCTTTACATAAAGTTGGATAACACCAAAAATAATTTTACTTCCAGTCAAATCAACTGAAAGGAGCCCTGCAACCCTAACAATTCCCTGTAAAAACATCACAATAATGAGATTTACTCCAAATCCAAACTCCACCATTGTTTGTGGTGACTCTCAGGTCCCAAGTAGTCAAGTGTCCTTACTCCTTAATGGTTTTGGAAAGTCTTTTTCCATTGTACCTAAATGAGTCCCAACAATAAGAAATCTTAATCAACAAGGTTAAGAGTCCAACACAGTTTTCATTGAATATCTTAGAAATCTTACAGAGTGTAATGCTATTTCCAGCAACGCCCTGGCAAAAATGCAACACTTAACTAGTGACTACACTGTTGGTCAATAAGAGTATCATTATCACAAATTAGGGTCATTTTTTCGGTTCGCTAGTTTTGAATTGGGCATACCTTTTGGCTTCGTGTTAGGTTAAGATTTGATCAGTTTGAGTCGGGTTTGTCTTGACCGGTCCAAGGTCCATGGCAACACAGGAACTGTCATCAAGTAGCATCTTAGAACAGAATAAGACTCATACAAACACCTTATTTGAAAAAGCAGGAAGATCATGACACAAATATCTAACACATTACATAATCATATAACGACAAAACGTCCAGCAAATCTCCATCAAGAGAGAATTGATAGCAGTAAACAGTAGTAGCATTAAGAGTGCCACATGCTGTATTTTAAAGTCATACACTCATACTATATGATTTGTATCCTGGTGCAACTTGAAGTAAAAGTGAAGGTTATTTAAGCACATCTGGGGCCAGAACGGCAGAACCACAAAATTAACCTACAGTGGGCCAAACTCTCCATGAGTCGTTTGGTTCAAGGAGTTAAAATTGAATAAACTCGAACATAATACCCGGAGGATACGGATTTAGAACCTTGTAGCAGTTGTATTTGTTTGGTTGAATCGTGATTTTATCACATATGGGAATTAAGTATTTAAGTTACTCTTCGGGGAAAAGTTAAGTTTGTTCCAAAGGGTTGGGTGATTTTAGAATCTGGATATCTAATTTCATTCCAAAATAGTCCAACCAAACATCAGAATGAATCAAATTAAAGAGTTTGGTAAAACAGGGAATGTATTCACATACATTGTCAACCAAACATATTTGAGGAATCTCTATGAATTTGATGAAAGTACCTACATCAACCAAACAACTGGTTAACAAAGTACCACGGCCAAAAAAAAACGATAAATCATTTTATTTTGGCAAAAGCAAAGCGACAGGCCAAATACGCTAGCCAGACATTCCTGTAGAATAGAATTCACAGGAAAGAGGGGAAAGAACAAGTGGTTTATGATGCTCTTTCCTATTGTACACAAGCAATGGCATCAAGTCCAAATGAGACTACCCGGAAAAAAAAAAACCAACATACAAAAATCCACACAGGTAATCTTTTTCTATGGAAGAAGACAATAATAGTAGCTCTACTAGTATATCATCTTTTCAACAATTATCCCCATTATTATTATTATATATGGCCTAAGACCCACTTCCATTAAAAAACACCCGAACGAATTTTGGCACTAACGATGAAACCTCAATAACCCAACTGTAGCTCACCTCACAAATCTTTTTATAGATTTTGGCCTCCATTTAAGTGATTTTCTGTTTCCATCTCATTAGGATAGGATATGACATAAGTTGATGAGGACCATAGAAATGAGCCTGTAAAAAGAAAGGCGAAGATATGAGAAAGATTATCATACGATAAGCTACAGTTAAGATAGGGAGGATTCAAAGTCTCAACAAGAAAACTCAACCCGAAATAGTACCTCAACACGTATTACAGGGTAAAAACAAATTGAAGAATCTAGTCGATATGAGGGATGTGAAATTCAGTTTGTGATGTATCTAGATGCTTTTTAACAGATTATTAAGAATACCAATTGAAGAACTTCACCTTTACATAAGATTTCCCATACTAAGTAAGTCTGAGTAACAACAGAGTTCAGCTAGATTCTGCAGATAAAAAGTAATAGTACAGTCTTACAGTAAGTTTGTCTGATGCTGATGGTTAAATTGAAGAAGTTTGTGAGCTAGTCAACAGGTGTTCTCTTAGACTCTGAAGACTTAAGAGTGCCATGTAAAGTCAGTATGACCTAACAAATAGTAAAAGAAGGTAAAGTAGAAATATCGAAGGAGAGAATCTTAAGCCTTCGAACGGCAGAAGTATGACACTATGACTTACATGAGATTGTCCCCTATAGTAGGAAAGCATCACTAAATGGGGCCACACATGAAGCATCTGATGACTGATATAATGTCTTAATCCTCACCTTACCTTCTCTAATGTGGTGCCTTTATTTCTCTTATCACTTCCTCATTTAGGTACCACCCTTCAAAAATACTAGTAACAGTTTCCTTACGAAATTTTCAGGAGTATTCGCTTAATCACATTTTACTATTACAATCTCATTAGGCAGAAATACTAGAAAAAATGATACGAGCACTTCAGAATGAGGAAGGGGATGACATATCTTCTAACAATGATGAAGCTATGCACACAACACCTTTAAGCATTGAACATAAGAATCAAGGCTGGTTAAATTTGGGTTTACGTGCAGATACATGTTTCGTACCTGAGGAACAAGGTTCACCTTATACTCCTCCTGAAACAGTTCCTCGCAAAATTTTCTCTTGCAACTACTGCATGAGGAAATTCTTCAGTTCCCAGGCTTTGGGCGGCCACCAGAACGCACACAAGCGAGAAAGAGGGGCCGCCAGAAGATTCCATTCTCAAAGATTGATGACGATGATGGAATTACCAATCAACTTACAGATGCACCGATCACTTAGCGTGCATCAACACTCATTGATACACAAATCACAGAAAGAAGCATATGCATTTTCTGCAAGATTCAAAGATCCGGATATGCAGTCAGATAATTTTTTACAGTCAGACAATTCTCCTGGGAGTCACTTTATAGTTGATGTCTCAACAAATCTGATGTGGCCAGGAAGTTATCGATTGGATTCACAAGAAGCTCATCTACCACCACCTTCCCCACCACCACTGGCACCGCCGGAATCTACCCTTGACTTGAATCTTCGACTTTGAAAAACATGTAACACGTGCCGTTTTATTTAATGGGGGAATTTGGAGGGAAGGCAGAGACTCAGGGGAGGGAAAGGGATGAGCCGTATTTTCATTGTTTGGTTAGCAAATTGGATTGGAGGAATATGTGCGTCAGGGCCTCGGGGCATGGATCCATTATCCCTTCTACAGCCCACACAGTAAGATGTAGAAGCAAAATAACAGAACCCCAACCCAACTTCAACCCCCTCATACTTATATGTATAAACAAATCCGTTACGTTTCACAAATCTGATACGTCCCAAGTTCTAGTGAACTTCGACATCCGTACACATCAAAATCAGAATCATGATTTTCAAGAGCAAGTCTCTGTACAATAACTCAGTTCAAACCAGCCCTAAGAGATTCGGAAATTCATCATCTAAGAGCTGCATCTATGCAGCTTCCATGTATGTAAGGTTTGTACTAAAAAAGTTGGAACATCACAATTCACATGTACTGTAGTATGAAGTCTCTCGAGATCGTGCACAGTACGTCAATGAATATGAAATTCCAACGACTTTCAATTCTGTAAGCCCTTTTACCCTAGCCAAGCAATGTGAATAGATTATTTGCATTGAAGGAAAAGAGAATAAAACTTCTTGCTGAACAGTCACAGTGAACTTCAATAACCCTGACGATCACACCCTAATGTTGGGGGGAACTGCCTCAGCAGTCAGTAAATGAAAAAGAGCTGTCATGATAGTCCTATTGAATTGTGAACTGAAATTAAGAAGATATTTCTTTTAGTAAAATTCATTTATCAAAAGGAAACTAAGGTAGCTAAGTGACTCTTTCCTAGTAGTTGTCATGGAATGTACACATCAATGAGAAACACATCAAAGTTTTAGAAGTAGGTCATCAACTTGTAGGACAAAGACCTAACAATTCATTCAAGCAGATAAAAAACATGAAAATGATGCATCAACTCCATAACCAAAACAACCCATGGGCTATTTAGTCAGTAATTACTGACCAACAGCCTTAATGGTTGATATAATGGGCTAATTAGGTGGTAATATTCGTCTGTAATTACGATCCAATATATTTTACCGACTATTTTCGGTTGGTAAAATACTTTTACCAACTGAAGTTTTTGTTCGTCAGTAATTATCAAATGCTAATCAGCATTACTCTTGTAGTGCCAAACGATCACCAACTATATGCACGCTGTCGAATTATGCAGTAACCAATACGGATAAACCCATGAACGAGATGATATCATAGTCAAAATTCTTAAAGGGCTCCATTTTGATTTTTACAAGCCTGTGATCAATGCAGTTCACACTCTAGACTACCCCATCTCCTTTGATACTCTTCATGAAAAACTTCTCAACCACGAACTCACTCACATACAAACCTTGCAACTCACGCCTTTTTCCTGTTAGTGTTCATGTCAGTACTTATAAACCCGACAACACTTGTTATTATCCTCGTACGTACGAACACCAGCATCAACCCACCCGTGACCTCTCCTAACCCATCCGCTAATCCCTTTCAAGGGAAGTGTCGCTGCCAACTGCTGTAACTTCAAAGACCCGATGTTGTCTTCCCAGTTCCCGTTTTGACAGTCAAAAGATATACACCATTATCAGCTACTTCATCTTTTCACAGAAACAGAAGCTGCACTGGCAAACGACTGGTACGCAAGCTGCTACATGAGAATGGTCCCAAATAATCTCAATTCACTTGCTGCAATTCAATCAAAATTTGAGTGAATAGGTATTGATATTGCTTAATTTACCAGAATAATCTCGATGATCACTCATTCGCAAGGCCGCAGTCCAACAACAAAACATGATTTCACACTGTTTCGATACAGCAACGTATGGTAGCATTTTTAACGCATATTTTTCCCCGCGCAAATTATAGAAGAAGACCGTCTCATAGTTTTATAATAAAAGGACAATACAGTAAGACGGTCTTGCACAATTATTATTGTTTTCTCATAATCAATTCATCACTCATCCATCCTTTTCATCCTTTCTTACTTTGTTTAAGATTCAATAACCCGTAAGAATTAACCCGAGAACAAACCCGCCTTAAATCGCAAAATTGAATCCGAACACTCACAAATTTAGGTGGAGTATGCGCAAATAACCCCAATTGAAGGTGATATCTCATTTGGAATTGTGTTTACAACATTGGATAATCGTACATTGTCAATCTAGCCCCTTTTATGTTAATCGCATAAATTACACAACAGAGTATAAACTATTGTACTAGTATTTAAGATCGAAAGTTAAGCACTAAATTCAAAGGGATAAAGAAGAGGAGGAGATAAATACGGTAAAGTTCCGCGGAAGTGCAAATTCGACAGTTGCTGCTAAACGTTCCATTTTCCAGCCACCAATCAGCTTTTTTTTTTCAATGGTATGTTTGGATAGTAAAAATGGAGGAAAAGGAGCGGAGGAGAAATGAGCCTAATGAGGGGAAAAGGGAGAGAAGAGAAAGGGAGGGGGAATGGGTTAATGGCGATGGGTGTTTTGATATATTTTTTCTCAAAATTTTGCCTATTATAAACAAATTTTTTTTTTTTTGAATAATATTGTAAAGATCTTTTGATTAGGCTTAAAAGAGGGAAATTGATCCCTCCAAATCTCCCCCTCTCCATTTTCCTTCACCCTCGTTTACTATCAAAATAAGGGATTTTAAATCCTACTCTCCCTTCCTTTCTTTTTTCTCCAAATTACTCAATCCAAACACACCCCAGGATTTCTAATTATTTGGACCGTACCTTAATTTTATACTCGGAAGTTGTCCTCTACTACTCCCTCTTAGAGGCGGCAATCGGATTACTCGGGGTCTGGTTTGGGTCGGGTTAAGTCAGGTCGAGTCATATCGGGTTGGGTTCAGAATGTTATCGGGTCAGGTCAAATGAAGTGTCGGGTCGGGTTTAAGTCGGTCGTTATCGGATTCGGTTTCTTTATCACATTACTTCAACATTTTACCATTGAATTTAGTTTTTAACCATTATTTGTTGATTTACTTCATTACAAGTCAAACTTATCAATCTAAACATTAAACCAACATTATTCTAAGGTACTTTGACTGTTGGAGGCCAGATCGGCTTTAATTGTTTAATGTTGATTGAGCATGTTCGGAAAACCGATTATGTTTATTTACAAATCAGAAATAATGTTGACTTAAGAGTAATTAATATTAAATTACTAATGATCTTTAAATCAAAATCATAAAAATAAAAAATGAAGATCGAAACTTTGAAAAAAAAATAGTGAGGAAATTTGAGATTAAACGTTATAATATTAATAATAAGAGATCTAAAGCAATGATTTTAAATATATTCAAACCATGTAGTATCAACTATTAGAGATTCAAACCATGTAGTATCAACTATTAGAGATTCAAATATAAAGATTAAAACTTTGAAAGAGAGAAAAAAGAAAAATAAATAAAACATGGTAAACTGAAAATAATCAAATAATTTTTGTAATTAACCATCTAACATTGATAGATAGAAATCTAAAGCAATAGTTAAATTAAAAAAAATTAAAGTTTTAAAATTAATTTTTTTCCTTTTAAAAAAACAAAAGATTATAACTTTATGAAAGATTTTATGTAAAAAAGGAAAGATTTCAGATTTAAAAATTCTCAAATAAACGATAATCAACATTTTATATATGATGGATGATCAATTAAAGGCACTGGTAGGAAAAAAAAGGCCAAATTATTCTTGTAATACCCTAAAGTTTTAGGTAGTAATCGACCAAGTAAGGAGGAGTACTCGGCTGAGTAAACCTTACTCGACCAAGTGGAGTGGACCGAGTGCGATCCGGGTTCAACCCATGTCCTGACTAGGTGGCACTCGACCAAGTGCTCTCGACTGAGTGCTTCGATTCAGACCCAAAAACGCGTGTTTCGGTTCCGTGAGTTGGGTAAGCACTATATAAGCGTTGAACATCATTTCTCTCTTCTTGAGAACCCTAAAACTCTCTTTAAACTCTCTCAAACACTCTCTAAACATTTCCTATCATCTCTTAAGGGAATTTAGTTTGAGATTTGAAGATTCAACATCATCCTTCATCTTTTCTTTGCCAATTTCATATTGTGAGTCAAGATTTGTTCTTTTATCTCTCCTATTGTTTTCCTACTCTAGAAATTGGGGGAATTTAGGGATTTTGTTTATTGGGTAAATTAATTTAGGATTTGAATAATTAGATGATTTTATTAGAGGATTATATGTAATATATTGTTGTAGGATATGATTGTGATAAGAATTACTTGATTAATTATAGGAAGAGGCTTGATGGAGGAGGAATTCTAAGAAGATGCTTGCTTTGTGGGAGTTTACTAAAAGGTAGAATTTCCCTACTCGTTCTTAGTATAATGAATGTTTACTCATATGGATGTTGTTATGGATTTCATAGTGATTGTTAGAATTGCATTATAACATGATTAATGGATGATTAGGGATGAGTTCATATTGTTATTGGAATTGCATTATAACATGAGAATGGGTAAATCTTGTCTTAAGGGATTATGGTGATATACTTGGTATTCATGATACATGTGAAAATTTCATATTTGATAACCTTTGTGCATGAGAAAGTATCATACTTGGCATATTGTATTCATAGTGTGTTATTTGTGGACGTTGGTGGGTTGTTGGTGGTTTGTTGATGGTTTATGGAGGAGGTTGGAGGAGTTGTGGTTGTGTTATGTGGTTGTTGAGGAGACGTAATATTGCTCGAGAGTCCGTCTTACGCTTGGGTCGCTTCTAGGAGTTTCCTACCCCAAGGAGAACGTGCACGTTTATGACTTGAGAACGGATGTATTCGTGTGGTGTCGCGAATCTAGCAAGGGTCAGGTTAGTGCCCGGGCTCGGTACTTCGGGTGCGTCCCGAGTATCTTGTTACGGACTGCACTCCGTCGGTATCTTGGCGGTGTTGCGATGCCGTCACCGGGTTAAGTTGGTGGGTGATGTGGTGATGGGAGGTGACTCGTGATTATTGTACTTCACTCTTGCTGATAGAGCTAGTCGCATACCCAAATCAAAGATAATAACCCAACAAGTGTCTAACCTAAGATAGTGTAGTCGGGGTCGAACAGCTGTTATTATGGTTGTCATGGGGTGAATTCTATCAAGGTCGACTACGATTGATTTGAGTTTGGTTGATAAATTAAAGCAAATAACAAGATAAGATAAATAACAATATCAAGAAAAATCTAGGGGATATGTTTCACATGTAAATTAGCAAGGAATTGTTGTCAAATAATGGGTACATGAAATTGGTAATTGTCTCGGTCAATAGCATCTACCTCTCGGGTTATTGTCAACCATAAAATAGGTCCTAGAGACTTTTGACCTTACTAGTTCGTCTTACTATTCATGCTTTGTCTATTTTCCCATCCCGGCTTTCGGTCTTAGGACGAAGGAATTAACCAGGATAGTCAAATAATTGTGGCCACATATCAAAGACTAAGCAAAAGAAACAAGCATAAAATAGAGACAAGAGATCGATATTCATAAAACCCAATTCTAACAACAAGAAATGCTAAGTAAACATGATTCCCCTAGATAAATAAACTACTCACACATGATTTTAATTAAATTAACTAATAATAAGGATGATAAAAATTGCATAATAACAAGATGATAACAAAGGAATTAAGATGAACAAAATAAATACTTGAACAAGAATAATGAAAATGAAAGAACAACACTTGAATCCAAATGCAATAATCTCCAGTTATTTTGAAATATCATACATTTTATGTGGCAGTTTTATAGAGAATTGCATACTACCAATTATTTTATATATTATATTTAAAAATTGAAGGACACAACATTAAATTTAAAAAATCAATGTAATTTTTACCTGCTAATATTAATCATTAATTTTACCTCTTAATACAACACGAAAATAGAAATCAATGTAATTTTTATCTCTTAGTACTAACTACTAATCATTAATAATTGTAGACAATAACATTAAATATAAAGTTTAATTATTAAATGTTAATTTCTTTATATATTACAATCTAAAAGAGATGTGCAGTCGTACGAGATTTAAACTAGTAAATATACCACACGTTTGTCAGACTGTGAGGGGAAAGAGACATAATTTTCCCAATTATATTCGGATCATCAACGGCATCTAACATAGCCCGAAAAAAAAAAATGAGTTTCAATATTAAAGACCTCGGTAGTGTTTATTAGGCGGTTGTAGCTATAGTCTAATCAGGGTAAGCAATCTTGGTAATCAACCTGCTTATTCTGTATATATTTGAATGATGACTGCTTGGTAGAAAATAATTAAGGAGAAAATGGCATGTGTCAAAGATGATGTCAACTGGTTCTTTTATAAATTTATACTAGATTTAATGCTCGGGCGTTGCCCGGGCCGATTTGTAATAATACTCCAAGCTTATTATTGGGGCTTAATTTAAGTTGAACTGAATATTGAAGTTGAACTGAACTGAATTTATAAGAGCTTAATTTATCTTAATCAAACTTATTATTGGGGCTTAATTGAACTTAATAGTTTAACTTATAGAAAAATGGATATGAATTGAGCTTAACTTTATTGAACTGAATTTATAAGAGTTGAACTAAACTTGCAGGGGCTTAACTTTTCTTAACTGAAATTGTAAGAGCTTAACTTTTCCCAATGAAACTGAACTTTTTTTTTTTGATGAAGACTAAACTGAACTTATTATGATGTAATAATACTAAAGTATATATGCTCAGCGAAATAATATATTTGTGACTATACTAAAGTATATTTTATAATAACATTTTTCATAAAATTATTTGTTATTAGTTTAATAAAAGTGACGGAAAAGTAATAAATAAAATAATGATCAAATCGATAGTTCGATTGAACAATGATTTAATCGAGTTCGAATTAAAGTTTACCCGATTCCGGGTTTTAACTTTTTAAGTTCTGAGAGTTCCGAACCGATTTCGAGATCGAGCTAAATTTCCACGCCGCTTCCAAGCTCAACCAAGCTCGAGCTCAAATCGACACGGTTACCCTACTGGTGTGTATGACTCCAAGTATTTATTGCGTTGTGAATACAAATCATAGGTCTTTGCAGAGACATATTTCTCTATTATATATTTTTAAAATCATTTATATTCATATAGGTAAAAATGATTGGTTATTTTTTTTTGTTAAAATAATGCCTTGACATGAAGTAATTATAATTAATGTTTTGGCCGAAATCAAATTTAAATTTTGACATATATGCTGGTAGTTGTCCCACTTTCAAACTGAAGACCGAAGATTAATCATCAAATGGAGACTAATTTACTCTTATTTTAATACACAAATTCTTATTTGTGACGGAAGGTATCCGTCACTTATTTGTGACGGATACCATATCCCCTCACAAA
>JAOWBH010154911.1:0-11815 GCA_028566215.1 Silene coronaria | reverse complement strand
CTAGTTGGGGGGAAGGAAGGTAATATATGTGGAGTTCTTGACGTTTCTTGTCTGCCACTTTCTTTTCTTTATCTCTCTTTCGTTTTTATTTTTTTTTGGCTTTTTAGAGAGTGTTATTTCAATAGTAAATCATCATCATATGTGCCCTGTGGGTGTGCTTAATATGTTTAAAATCACGCTAGGATGTTTTTTTTTTTTTTGAATAGACGTGTGAAACCGCAAATTGTACCCGATATCTTGGGTGTAAAGCCTCCTTTTACGAGATTTTAAACATATTAAACTATCATCTTCTCCAATTTCTTCTTATTTTAGTCTTTATTACTCTGATAATTGTAACTCCCAATCCAAGCGGGAACATATAAAGTATAATTTAATATATCAACAATCTGCTTCTAAACGAAATTATTGGATCTAGCAAACGGGTCATCTGTTTCGATTTTGGATCGAGCTTAATCATTTCGATTTAAAATCGGGTTGACCTTAGTTTCGGTTTCAGTTCGAATTTGATCGAGATCATTTTTGTTGCCATTTTAATCAGTTTATGTTATTTCGATTCGAGTGCTATTCAGATGAGGTCAATATCAGTTCAGCTGAGTTTCAAGTTATAACTTTCTATAGCTAAAGGTAAAAAAGTTAGCATGCTTTTCAATTTGAATATAATAATTTATAATACCATTAATAAATAAATTATTAATGAAAAAATACCTAAAATGATTGTTTTTATGAGAAAATAAGGATTTTTAATTGGGGTCTATTGGTTAAGTTCTTATCGATTCGAGTATATTCAGGTTTGGGTGTCATTCGGTTATTATTGAATTCGTTTCACTTTTGGTTCTACTCGAATTTAGTCGGTTTTCAGATACTATAAGGGTTACTGATAGCGGGTGTTCGATCGGTTAACAATTCAGATATTTTCAATCGATTTTTCAGATTCCGGATTATTTTGTCAGGTCCGGTAATTATCAGCTAAATAGAGCTATCTTTTCAGTCAATGGGTAATGATAGGCTCTTTAGGAAAATTAAAAGTACTCAAATGACTTAAAGACCTAAAATACTTCATCATTACTAATCACCGGAGCACACTAAGATTAGCTAAACCTAGAAGTCTTGAAAGTAGGCTTCAACCCCAAAATGCGTATGTATCCAGTAGTCAATTGAATTGCCTTTTTATCAATCCATTCCACTTCAATGAAATGGACTACCATGCATAGTAGCATATGAGGAAACTGTGGTAGGACAAACGCAATGGCAACAGTTTATACACAAATTCTTATTTGTGACGGAAGGTATCCGTCACTTATTTGTGACGGATACCATATTCCCTCACAAAATACCCATTTGCCTTGAGTGGAGAAGCACATGGGGGGACCCTTCTTTATCCCCTCTATCCATTTCCTCTCACAAACTACCCGTCTTAAACCGCGACCCGTCGCAAGCAAGACTTACTGCAGTTTATATCACCTTTTTTTTATGGTCATATTATCATTTATAAAATTCCCTATTTCTCCTAGTTAAAGTTCCTTACAAGTATGAAACTAATTCTTTGTTTTAAAACCTGATTTTATTTAAAGAACTACTAATGCTATAAATCAATGCGTAATACGTAAGGAGTTCTTTACAGGGATGAAACTCCTTATTTTTATACCATTTGCTTATGCCATTGACTTTAATAATTCTGAAAAAAATTCACTATGTATTTCATTCACATACAACTATACAAGTATCAATTAAATTAATTTAACAATAAAAATAATTTTAATTGATGGAAGCAAGATTTAATCTAATCTAATTGATCATAAACTAATGACCAGCATACACAAAAGATTAGGTGTACCCCTCCAAAGACCAAAAGTATGCTTTAAGTGCACAAACCTTATGTTTCCATTAGTTCATCGACATACAAAGTTAAAATTCTACTGGTAGTAGTATAATATAATTAAATTAAATGAGGCGTGTAAGACAAAATGACGACCTCCCTTTTACAATGCCACTCAAAGTTGAACTAACAATGAATAAGAAGCAACTAAAGAGTTTGTAGATAATCCATTGTATGATAAAAGAAACGATATATAATTATGTACGGACGCCGTTGATTACCTTTGTTTTATTCTAAAGGCTACAGTACATTTTTACGCATTTAAACGTTATACGACTCGGTGTATTCCATTAACTTACGTTGCTGATTACTTAAACGTTATACGCTACAACAATCCATTGATGAGAGAATTCGGAATTCCGATTGGCTCCCAATTCCAATTTGTAGGAATGGCCCGAAGATTTTTAATCTTTTTTTCGTCGACGATATGGTCTTGTTCGCAGAAGCTAGGGCGGATCAAGCTCACATAATTAATTATGTTCTTAATAACTTTTGTCGGGCTTCCGGGGAAAAAAGTTAGCATTGTGAAATCCAAAGCGTTCTTTTCAGAGAATACACCCACGACTACCGGGGAAGATATTGCCAATACTCTCGGGTTCGAATGCACTTCCGATTTGGGATTTTATTTATGTATGCCTACAATTAATGGTAGGGTTACCAAAGCGACTTTTGCTCGTCTTGAGGAAAAATTCAATAAAAGGCTAGCTGGTTGGCAAACGAAACACTTATCTTTGGCGGGTAGGATTACATTAGTTGAATCGACTTTATCCACTCTTGCGAATTACAGTATGCAAACGGCGAAATTACCAAGATCGATTTGTGATAACATTGACAGGAAAACTCGGAGGTTTTTATGGGGTGGTAATGAAGAAAAGAAAAAAGTTCATCTTATTTCATGGGAGACGGTCCAAAAACCGAAGTCATTAGGCGGATTAGGAACACTTTCCTCCCGTCAGTCTAATGTCGCGTTCCTAGTAAAACTAGGGTGGCGTGTCCTTACAGAGCCCTCGAGTTTATGGGCACGGGTTCTTCGAGCTAAATATTGTAACGGTCGATGTGATGTTGATATGTTCAAGCCAAAACAAATATGTCTAATGTATGGGCCAGGATTATATCTCAAGCGGATTCCATCCATAAAGGTACCTCAGCGGCTGTAGGTAACGGGCGTAGGACTCTCTTTTGGGATCACTCTTGGGTTGATGAATGAAGTTTGCCGGACAGAGTAATCCAACCTATTCCAGATACGATTCTTGGGACAACCGTCAGCGAAATGTGGGACGAAAATTTCGGGTGGAAATGGGACGAACTTGCTAATTATTTATCCCAGGAGGATTTACATAAAATCACAGCGTACTCTTTATGTTCTGATCCATACATAGAAGATGAATTATACTGGAACGGAAAAACTTACGGTAAATTTTCGATTAAGTCTGCCTTAGCTATTATCAAAGGAGTCGATACCCCTGCTGAAAATAATCCTACAGCGTGGCCGCTTATTTGGAAATTACCGGTTCAGCAGCGCATAAGGATGTTCATTTGGCTCGCGGCACATGATCGACTCATGACAAATTATGACCGAGTTCATCGTGGTCCGGGGGACGACACACTCTGTCCTCGTTTCCTAACTGACGACGAAACTACTGATCACCTATTACGAAACTGTCCTATTTCTGTCGACATATGGTCGCAATTAGGGGATGGTGCCAGTTCTGATTCGTTCTATACGGAGCCATATGAGTCATGGGTTACCAAGAACGCAAGTAATGGCTCTACTCTCACCTCTACTAATTGGGCTTTGAAGTTCGCAATTACATGTTGGTGGTTATGGTGGTGGAGAAACAACATCGTCTTCGGTAGAGCCTCGGATAACCCCACAGACCCTATTAGCTTTCTTCATCACCAATTTGACTTATCGAAGCGAGCCTTCGACCCTTTTCTATCTTCATACCTAGCCCCGGTACCAGCCGTGTTGAGAGGTATATCAGATGGCAACCTCCTCCTCACAGCTGGGTCTTGCTTTGTACGGACAGAGCTTATTGCGGCAACCCCGGTCTCGCTGGTTGTGGAGGCATTATTCGTGACGAGTCAGGTAATTTCATATCAGCCTTTATGTTTTCTAGTGGAATATGTACATTAATGAGAGCTGAGATGGGGCTTTACTAGTAGGACTCGAGCACGCAAGAACACTGCATATTCCCAGGTTCCTTGTTCATATGGATAATAGGCCTTGTGTAAGCTTTTTCATCAACGATCAACTATTAAGTAACAACCTCCGACCTCTAGTTCGTAGGTGCAAGGATTTATTAGCCTTAGATGGATGAGAGGTATGTATTGAGCACATGTACCGTGAAGCTAATCGCGCCGCCGATTGGTTAGTAAACAAAGGAATTCAATCGTCATCGTCAGCTACTATTTTTGACGCTCCACCGGCAGAACTCCGATCAATCCTACGTGAAGACATCCTTGGTGTTGCTTTCCCTCATCTAGTCATTAGTTAACATCCGGAACTTAGCCCCTCTTCTTGTACCGAAAAAAAAAGATTGTATTCGCACTCTTCAAGGTTTTGGAGGTTGACTAATTTTTCATTGGTGTAAAACTGTAAATGGAGTAAAATGCAATTTTAATATTAGTAAGTTTTGATTAAGACGGGTCAAATGCTACCACAAGGTGAAAGCCAAATAGTTACAAATATTTCGGTAGCAAACCACTTGTTTTCGGTAGCTAATGACAATAGAGACGAAACTTGCGACAACATATGATCCGTAACTAAATGCCTTGTAGCTAATTTTGCTACGGAGTTGGCTACTAATTATAGCTACCGAATGTAGAGACCAATTTAACTGTTGCAAAATTAGCTGCTAAAATGTTAGTATCTAAATGGTTAGGACATAACAAATATGGGCCCTATATGCCACGAATGACCGCCGCCTGCCTAGCTATCCGAACTTGCATGCATGTCCATGCAATGCCTCTCCTCTTGTAGAGGCATTAATATTTTCTACGATTAGGAAGAATCGAATCCAGGACCTCCAACTCTCTAGTTGACCTTCTAACTACTGGGGCATAAGAAGATTAATGACTATTTGGGTAATGAATTTCTACCTAGAGTAAAAGTCATTGTCATGCATTTAATGTATTTTTTTTAATAATAGTTATAATAATATAAATAAAATATAATAATAATTCAAAAGTATATTTCACATTCGCATACGTTTTATATAAAGTATATAAAATCCATGATAGTAAAAGTTAATTTTAGCTACCAACGTATTTCTATAGCTAAAAATTTAAATTAGATACTAAATGTGTTACTCACTTTGTTTTGTCTCTATAATAACTACGTACTTAGCTACTGCCTTATAAATAGTTTTTACAACATCGACAAATTTAGCTACATAATTACGTTTGTAACCGCATTAAAGACTAATACGGGCGTTATTCTCTAGTTTAGGCGCGAAATCATATAATTAGCTACAAGCTTATCACTAGTAGCTAAGTTAGCGACGCCGTTAACAACTGATTTATTTTGGTAGTCGTTAAATTATATAATTAACTACTATGTTATCGTTTGGTTAAAAGTAGTGGGTCAGGATCGTTATTAGAATTTTGAAGAACAAGTAATTGGGCCCAGTCAAGACAAATCCACATAAACGGAGGAGTGAAGCTCAAAAGGAGAAGGAGCGTCAGGAATAAAAGAGTTCGCTTTGGCGCTCAAAGGAAGCATCAAGAGACTTGACGATTTTCTAACCGCCACCCCACTAAGGAGTAGTTACAATTCATGAAAGGATTGCCTATATAAGGAGGTATTTATCCAAGTGCAAAAGACAACAAAACACTCAACAAATAATAACTACAACTTAGTCTATCTTTTGATCATAGTCTCTGAGTTTAGGAGTAGATTAGAAGTAGGATTAGCATTAGTAAGGGGCACCTATCCGATCATGGAGGTAATCAGCCGTTCTTAGATTGTAATTTAGCTTTAGGAAATTGCAAGTACTCTTGCGTAGATTCTAGTTGATGTTGTGTTTTCGGTATTTTCTTGATATATAAGTATCTTTGAGAATTCTTGCGTTTAAATCAAGAATCAAATCATTCACTCTTTTAAGCGCTAAATTATCAGAAGTAATTTAGCGCTTGTTATTAGATCACGCATCGACAACCGTGGCTCGAACCCTTGCATTCAAGGGCAAATCACAAAGTGTAGGAGGGTACATACGACCTCCAGGGTACCTTAAGGTACTGTGCTTGTTTCCACACAAATAATATCCCATGCCTATGGCTGATATATTTATTGATGCTACCTCTAGACATAAGTATCTTACCTTTATGGATGGATACGCGGGGTATTATCAAATTAAAATTGACGAACAAAATTGTTATAAAACAATGTTCGATGTCCTGTATCTTTGGGGACATTTGAATGGATTGTAATGTCATTTGGTTTGAAGAACGCTGATGCAACCTATTAGCGAACCAGGCCATGAATTGTATTTTTCATGACTTAATTGGTGATTCGATGGCAATTTACATCGATGACGTAGTTGTTAAGTCTGATGCATATGGAAAACATTTATCTCATCTTAGACAAGCTTTTGAACGAATGAGAAAGCATAATCTTAAGATGAATCCTTTAAAATGAGAAATCATTGCTTTGGCCTTTGTTTTAGTTGTTTTGCTTGCATGTGACGTCGCCTCGACCACAAATCGTGATGACGATTCTATGGAGTATAAGTATGAGATAGAACGTGCTATCATCCTTCATCCGGGCATCCCAGAAGTCCAAGGGGAAGAGGAGGCACCTAGGAGGGTGAGAACGAGAAGAAGGGGCCATCAGTTGATTCCGGCTCCAGGATGAGCCGAGAAATGGGATGGTCGTCATCTCATTTGGGCAGCGGAGATCCACTCATCGTATCGCGCGGCGAGAAGCATAGTAAGATTCTTTATTGTTCTTTATGCTTTCTTTCTCTTCTTTCTCTTTCTTTAAATTATAACCTGATTGATACTTATGCCTTTGAAATGTGTAAGATGCCGGCAACATGCAGTCTTTCTCTTGCTATACCACGATAATGGAGGGTCGTGGCAAGCTGACCAAGGAGGAGAGAGCCATGATCGATCGGAGTGCCTTCGGACCGTTGGTGAAGGCTTGGTTGGAGATCCGAGCAAAGCAGATTCGGGCTAATATGTGCCTGATTCGAGCCTTCTTGGATCGATTCTGTGATACGATCTCGACCTTTCACTTGCCTTTTGGTGAGATCAGGGTTACATTGGAGGATTTCAGCATGATCTCCGGCCTTCCTTGTGGAGAGGAGGAGATGACAAGGCCCGAGACGGCTCTGCGAGCTGACTCGGCTGAGGCCAGGAGGCTGATAGGCTGGAACCTACCTAAGGCCGCGGTTATAGTGCCTAGATTGGTGCCCATTCATATGTGGGAAATTATTTTGACGGCAAGAGGTCGGTTTCAGTTCAGATGACGGCGGGTGTGGCACAGGTGACCCCTCTAACATGTACAACGTAGCAGAGAGCTCGGTTGTGGTTGTGGTGGTTCTTGTCATATTTTTACTTTGGTGACAAGGGAGAGCGACTGTCGATGAATTTGCTCCGTATTTGGCTGACTTGAATAGCTTTGGCCGCTTTGACTGGATCACTCCTAGTTTTCCAATCCTTACACGGTATATGAGGGCCATGATGGTCCCGAGCTGATCGAGAAAGGGACCTCTTCTGCCACTGTCGGTCCTGGACTTATTTTAATGGTATTCATGTACCTTTGCATTTATCTTGTCACTTTTGCTTAGAAGAACTAATGAACGTATAGATGAAATATGATTCTCATCACAAATAAGGTAAGATCGTAAGAATACTTGTGTTTGAAACTCGAGCCGTGAACTTGAACTTATGAAATAACGAATGATCGCATATAGCTTCAACTTGCTTTTGAGTTTAAAATTCCCGTTATAACGAAAGATCGTGTATAACGCTCCTTTTGCATTTGCAGTGTAACACATCGGATTTATTAGAGTCTGTACTCGGGCGAGTAGCAGGACACTTGGCCGAGTGGTCCAAGCACTCGATCGAGTGGGTTGACCGAGTGCCATTCGTGGCATGGTCCTGGTTGTTTTCCATACGACCGAGTGAAATGGGTCACTCAACCGAGTGACTCGGTTACTCGACCGAGTGGATCTGGACGAGGATTAGGTGATTTGATTTGTAGTGGAGTCCTTTGAAAGGGACCTAGCTTGAAGGGAAATCTGATTTCTTATTCATAAAAAACTCATCCTCTCACGTTTTTATCATTATACGAAACAAAAAAATCTCTTATCTTATCCTCTCAAAAATCGACTACTCATCTTCATCTTCTTCTTATGATTTTCCACCATTATTGTGCAACCTTCACCATTTTCATTTCTTGGTAAGCCTTATCATTTACTTCCATTTTTTATCCTTATTATTGTCCTAACGCTAACTTTTTTTTTGGAAGGGGCGGGAGGAGGGGTGTGGGGGTGGCTCTGGGTTAATTTAATTAGTGATATTAATTAGTTATATGAGTAATTAAAGGGTAATAATAAGGGGTTTTAATTAGTATAATAGTATAAGATGTATTGTGATAGTTATTATGTGGTTATTGTAGAATGGGACGGTTTTATGGGATAGATTCTTGTTGCCTTGGACTAGCTTATGGAGTATGCTAAAAGGTAGGTTAATCTTACTCGGTTTCATTAATAATGTTGTGTAAATGTTGTTAATATTGTTGTTAATGTAGTTGCCAATGTTGTTGTTAATGTTGTCTTGTGTATTATTGTTATTGTTGTAATTAGTTTCACATAATGAAAGCATATGCATTATAACATGATTAGTGAATAATGACATCATGGTTGGGTTGCATTATAACATGTACAAGGGAATGATGGTCAGTCTTGTTGTTAGCATAATGGTATCATATCATGATGTTGGGTAATTGTTAGTTTGTCTCATATTTTGGATAGAAATGCATTATAACATGGGAAAGAATGATTGTCGGTAATAACATGTTTGGCATGTTGAGATTCATGATTAAAAGATGGATTACATGTGTTGCATTATGTTGCATATTGTGTTATGTATTGAGACGGATGTTGGAGGTGGTTGGTGGAGGATTGGTTGTGATATATGGTTGTTGAGAAGACGTAAGACAGTTAGGAGACCATCTTACGCTTAGGTTTAGGTTGCCTATTGGGGCTTCCCACCCCAATAGGGATGTGCACATTAATGGCTTGAGTACGGAGAGACTTACGGTGAGTCGTAACGTCGGATAGGGGTCCAGTTAGCGCCCGAGCCCGTACTTGGGTGCGTCCCGGTACTTGTTTCGGACTGCGGTCCGGGTAATGGTGGTGAGCGGCGCTGCAGTACCGTCACCGGGTTGTGGGTGTCGTGGGTGTGTCCCTGACATCGGTGTGGGAGGTGTTGGAGACTCATGTATGATCATTGTGATACGTTCATAGTTGTATATCATAACCATTTTGCATGTTGTAAGCATGTTTATTGCCTATCACGTTTATTTGTATTATTAAAACTGACGTCTTGTGGTTTGTGTGTTTGTCACCTATTTACGGGGTGGCCTGTGTTGATCCGTATGATATTTACGATCATATGGGGAGCATTTTGATTTACACGTTTTGTTTATGATGTGATCGGGATTTGGGCTGCGCTACGGACTTGGAGTTGGATCATAGATATGAGATAGAGGTCGTAGTCTAGTGGACATGTCTTGCTTTTTTATTCATTTAGCTTGTAATCACTAAACTTGTATTTATTTATAAAATGTTCTTTGAATTCTAGTTTTGAAACACTACCTCGGGCAACCGAGATGGTGACACCTTTGATTATCTTGGCCGGATAATCGGGGGTGTTACAAAGTTGTATCAGAGCGACGATTTTGGAACCTAAACCAATGAACCAAAATGAACTTAGGTGTGTCTAATAAAATGAACTCGTTATAAGTACGATAGGAGAATGGCTATGAGGTGGGTAGACGCCCTCATTCCCAATCTAGGCTCTATTGTCTTAACCGATAAACTACGGGGTTAATTTGGGTGCATTTGATGTGATTATATGTGCATTATGATGAATTATTGGATCCGTTGTGTGATGAGTCATTTATGATGTGGTATATGTTAATATGTAGAGTTTTGGATGAAAAGGTTTGATGCGTGAAAGTATGGTACGCCGTAAAGGTGGTTGTTAAGTATTGGATGGGATGATCGCATTGTTAATTGTATTCATGTAGCGTTAAATGATGATGAAGAGCATGGTGATGTGATAAAGTGATGTGGAATAATATATGGCATATGAATGTGTTTTATATGATGAATAGAATGGAAAGATGTATTATTATTGCGAATAATTTGGAACGATTAAGCATGATAGATTAGCCTATGTGGATAATGATTGATGTATTTATGTGGATGATGATATTGTCGCCAATATTGAAATAGAGTATGAGATTTTATTAATGTGGTAAATACGTTTGCGTGGTTATGTACATGCCGTAGTTATGTGACTTCTTTCCAATTATGCGATTAGAAACGTGCGAAATATGGTTACTTATGAGTTTTGGTGGTGTTGAGGTATAAGTATGGGCTTTTAGAGTCTTACTCGATCGAGTGTGGTCAGGGACTCGGCCGAGTAAAGGGGCACTCAACCGAGTGGAACAGATTGCAGAATCTGAAAAGTTTCTGGGGGTGAGGCACTCGGCCGAGTACTCGAAGTACACGACCGAGTGGTGTATACTCGGTTGAGTGGGCCTCCCTACTCGACCGAGTGTGTCTGCTGGGCAGCTATGGTTGCCTGTTTTGAGTTGTTAGCTATGTGGTCACGTTTGCTCTACCTCTTAGCTTTTAGTTTGGCTTATAATTGGTCCTAAGGCATGACTTGAGTAAATTCTATAGTATGGGAGCACCACCTTGTGAATCACATGGTTGCATAAGAAGGGCTTGTAAAGGGTATGAGTACAAGGGAAATATGAGTATGATAAGTTGATTGTGGCAAGAGAGATTGAGAAATGATTGTGACTGGCGTGATACATGACTAAGGCATCTTTAGAGCTATGAATGTGGAGCATGTATTCTATTTGGAATTGAGGTAACATTGTGCAATTGATGCGGAATTCAGCCGTATCGGTAAGTGTATGATGTCATGAGGGAAGAGAAGGTTATGTGATGAATGAGAGTGCCATGGTTAAATTAGAATTAAATTGTTAGTGATTGAATTGGGTTTGATCAAGTAGTGGTGTAAGTGTGGTAAACAAATGGAATGTTAAATGAAATTAGTTGCATATTAGTATATGTTGACAATAATGGGCATGAGAATCGAGAGACATAAAAATTGTTATAGCGAAGTGATGAAATTTTGAAAATGGAATCTTTTAGGCTAGTAGCGATATTTTGTGAGGAAGCATGGTTTCACTGTCTATAAGTGTTAGTGCATCTAGAGGATTAGAATGAAGGATTGGGATATGAATTTGTGTATGATTCTCAAGTTCGGAAATTTAAAAGTACTAGGAAGAGAATGTAACTTATACAAAGTCTTGAGTTGTTTGAGTGAGTTGATTGTACAAGATAACTTTTGGATGATGAGTGATGAGTGACTAAGATGGAATAATTATCGATTTTTAGAACTTATGGATAATGAATAAGGTTGAAATGACACATGAGTGCGATCCTCGCGAGCATGAATTGGGATTATGGTTGGCAAATTTTGCGATTTGACCTTTGAATAATGAGGAAATAACTGAGGTACAAAAGAGTTAGGTCGAAATAATAACTAAGGTTGTCAATAATTGTTAAAGGACATGAATCGAATCTACGAATTAGTGAAAAATCGAATAAGTGATAGTGCGAAATTATGAGGCAAGAATATAAGAGAGTATTAGAACGACATGTGAGCTAAAAGGTTATCTAGGATCGA
>JAOWBH010154900.1:0-11815 GCA_028566215.1 Silene coronaria | reverse complement strand
TGTCTCTTCTTTCTTATGTGCTCTGCTGTGATCCATTTGATATTGCCGGCAAATGGTGAGCAGTCAGATTAGCAGGTCTTAGTGTTGATGGCTTGGTCGGGAGCAGTTGGAGGGCATCCGGACACGAGCTGGTTCGTGGCGTCTGACATAGTTTATAGTATAGTTGACGAGTTGTAATTCTTTTCTTATTCCGTTGTAATCGTTCATTAACTTGTAATATATTTTATAATGTTTCATTATGGTTACTGTGATGTCTGCTACCTCGAGAAACCGAGATGGTGACACCGCGTCTTGCCAAGGAAGGTCTTGCTAAAGGCTCCTCGGTAGGGTGGGGTGTTACAGAACTCGTCTCATCTTTGACCTTATACAACAGGTTTCCCAACAGGTAATGATGTGGGTCCCTTGTTTTCTATTTCTTGTGCTTCCTTCTCCATTTCTTCATTAACCATTTTCATTTCTTCTTCTTCCTTCTTCACCAAACAACTCTAAAAAAATCCATTCTTTTCGTTTGTATGATTGGTAGTATGCATTTTATTATGATGTAAAATAGCTGATCAAACTATGAAGAATTATTAGGGAAACTTCTTAATAATAGCATGCTTTGGCCAAACTTCTTAATAATAGCATGATTGTGATTATTTTGGTGGGTAATTTTCTTCAATTTATATTACCACTTAATTTGTCTATGGGCTGCAAAGTTTCTTTTTGTTCACAGAAGAGAAATCAAGGGCTTTTTCCCCCCAAAACTCACGCTAGTCATCTCATCATTCTTCACCACTTCTTGCTCCTCTCAAATCCCATATATCGAGGTCAATGGTCCACGATTTCCTCGGATATAGGGTTGACAATTTGGAATGCAAAAGTTCTGGGTTTATATGATCAATTTGTTCTATAGTTAGAGAAGGAAAGCAATTTGGGGGAAATTAATTTAGGGTTCTTGCTGAAGGGGATGAAGGATGTTGAGTTTTGTTTTTGTTTCTAATTAAATTGAAGTTCAACAGACTAATTCCAAGGTTATACTATAGGGTAACTGGTTGTATAGTTTGCTCTTCCAAGAATTTAGTGTAAGTTAAATGATACAATAGCTTGGATTATTCTGAGTTAAACACTAGGTTGGATGAATATGATGAATATGAGAACGCGAGGCTTAGTTCGGATTATTCCCGTGAAATTACCCTTTATTTTTTAAATAGTAAGTATAGGAACGAAGTATCCATCACCTGGGACTAAAAAAAAATGCATGTCAAACCCTTTTAACATCCACTACTTGGACTATAACGGTGAGAGTAGATTTCTTGTCTACGACCTAAGTCTCAGGGACTGTCATAAGGCCATGAGTAAAATTTTAAGTAAACTTTTCATTTCTTTAGATTAAATCGTGATTAATTTTTTTAAAAAAAATTTAGGAAAAACCATTATGTTTCCTCTAATATAAAAACTACTATCTGGTATTTATTTTTAGGAAAATTATATATACTATCATTAGGGCTGTATTTAAGGTTCGAAAAGAAAAAATCAAACATTAATTAATAATTTTATTATAAAGTTGTGCGTTAATATATAATTATCTCTCCTCACAAATAAAGACACTAATATGTAATTAATAAGGTGGTTTAGGAAAATAATTGAAAAGCATAACATTTAACAACATAGGTTTGATTTTTGACACTTCTAATATATTACAAATTGAATTCATTGAATACCCGAGGGCGGGTCGAGTTCACTCAATTCGACCCAAAACCGGCCCTTAGGGATACGACGGGCCGGACTGGTTCAAGGGGTGGCCGACCTGGAACCGGCCCTAGGAAATGTAGACCTGAGAGGCAGATCAGGCCGAGGCGGGCCATGCAAGTTGGCAGCTTTACTTATGAGCATGTTTAGAAAAAGAAAACTCATAACCTAGCCATGGAATCAACTCGTCAAGTATTCGTTTACTAATGACAACTTGACAAGGAGAGATTTTTACCAACAAAAAAAAAAAGTGACAAGGAGAGATAGGTTATTTTCTGGTAGTTTTGTTTGCCAAGTATATTTAAACAAGGCAAAATTGACCCTGACCTGAATGACCGACCTAAACAACTCGATTTGAACCCGACCCAGCACCCGAGTTCGAGACTCAAACTTGACCGAACTCGAGTTGACTCGACTCAATTTAACAAACTGATTATTATCCACAAATAACTTGATATTAGTTGAGCCGAAAATGACCCCAACCCGAACTAAGCTGGCCCAAAATAACCCGACCCAAAACTAAACTTACCCGAATCCGACCCGTTTACCAAGTCTAAGTATATTAAATCACTCATACAATTGGTTCCTTTAAAGTTGAGGACCAGGATCGGTCGCATAGCTCAACAGTGGTCACAGGTAGAAGTATATTAAATCATCCATGTTACTCCGTACAATTTTTCCATAACACTCTTAAAAGTTGGGCCATAGTGAGTAGTGACTGTATCTCTTTGTTATCGTAGGTAAAGAAAGATACGAGATTCACAAACTTTTCCGGTTTCTCGTGTTTGTTTCCGCAACAGTCTAGACACAGGAAGTTATCATCCATTCATCATTTTATATAAAGGGGGAATAATAACACGCCTAAAATGATGTGATCGAGCCCTTGGTATACTATAACACTACGCTGTGCCTGTGACCATATGTCAATTAGGGATAAAATTTGGCGTAGTTGTGTCCATTGAATATAATCATCACGGAAAGAGGTGTTAATGATTTTATCATAATTGGTTACTCTGTCAAACCTTAGACGTTTACCATACCCTGCCACTGCTTGCTCAAAACCATGTAACTGATTACAAGTCACTAACTTTCGGTTTCGGTAAATGACCTGCCAAGTGTAACCTCTTTTGTGACCTGACTGATTCGATAGCATCATCTTAGTACATATATGCTCCCTTCTTTCCGTCATTTGTTTAACTTTATTTTTAGCAATGTAGTAGTCTTTCGCGACATGGCTGAATCGGTAGCATGATCTTAGTACATATATGCTCCCTCCTTCCGTCATTTGTATAACTTTACTCCTTAGTAGAGGGGGGAAATGGGAATGCAAGTAAATGACACTCCGTAAATTACTCATTAAAAACATTAACCGAGACCTCTAGATTGGAATATGTAAACCACAGGGAGTACAATATATTCGCCCGCCTCTTCATACTACCACTTGCCTATAAGAAAGAAATTACACGAACAAACCAACAGTAAGACTAGTGGTTCAAAATATCTAGTTCTAGGAACGGATTTGGCTGGTACCTAGCGGCTAGCATGGGCTATTTCGCAACACTATTTTATGTAAAACCGACCTGACACGTTGCCCTAGCATATACTTCCTAAAGAAGAGTACAATCTATTACCGTTTATACTGTATCCAACACTTGACTTTTAAACGTGAGTATAAAACATAGATTGGTTAGGATACAGCAATGGTACCAAACATTAGAAAGAGGGATAACGTGAACGTAGTAAGAAAAAACTCGTGTCATATTTGAGTAGATGACTGATCTCTAGCACAAAAGTAAATGTATGTATTGAGACTAATTAAGAAACTTACTAAGCCTGATCTACAAATATATGGTGGATTAGCTTCCAAGTGAGTTTGATCACGAGCTGTTCAGCCGTTCCTTTAGTGTCTCGTGAATGCGGAGTCATAAAAAACGCGCATTCCCCCTCTAGTGTGGCGGGTCGTTCTGGCTTCCTTCGCTGATTTATATTCTTTCACTATAATCCGTTTTGCCCCTGCATTATCAAACAAAAGCCACATATAAACTCCTCTGGTCTAAGATGTAAAATATAGTATATCTAACTCCTGAGTTTAATATTATGCCTAATAAAACTGGATTATTACAATATAAGTGAATGCAATGCATTATAGCACTCTCTGAAGCTTTTAGTTTCACATATTCAAACGGCATTATTCAAATTTAAGCAACCATCAAAACAAAATTACGCCCCGGAAATGAGGAAGGGCCAAATTTGCATTCCGCAATCTGAGGAAGAAACTGACAAAATGTATACATACATAACTAGGAATATAGCAGATCCACACACGAATCACCAATCACACACGTCAATTTTGGAGACCATGCGACTACGGCAACAACCGCATTAGCACATATGCCTCCTGCAAATTGCGAGATAAAGGGGGGTCGGATGTATTAACAGTGAGTCTGATAGGAGACTGTTCCACATGTGAAACAAACCCAAATACTTGTGTATTCGTCGTTTACTTGTACATTCAATGGGTTGGTCTTACATGAGAATGACTCGTGTAAGTTGGTGGCCCAGTACTAATTCTCCTTTTGCATTTCTGTTGTGGTAATAGAACTTTTTTTTGGAAACATGCACCCTTTTATACAAACTAGTAGCTGATAAGATGCCTACTGATTTTTAACAATGCTGCTTCAACCATACTGTGCAATTAGTTGTCACCAGTGACTCCTCTACTAGTAGCTAACTAAATACAGAGATGCAAAAATCAGCTACAAGATACTGATATTTTTCTCAAATCCGGCCTACCTACCTTGCCAAACTGCATTACTATTTACTAGTTACCAGTGATGTCCCATGTATATATAAGTCATAGAAAGCAAGATGGATTCTTCAAGTTCTTTCAAGCTACTAAATAATAAGGCGAAATAAACTTCAAACCCCTAAAACAAGTTCTCTCAAAGCAAAAAAAAGCATAAGCCAGAAAGAACTTCAAACCCCCAAATGGCCATCTTTACTGTTAAAACTCTTGCGTCTATCTTCGGCATCTTAGGTATAGCTTCTAAGTTGCTTCCGCAACTTTTTTCTTAAAATCCTGATCACTTTGCATAATACCTTGCATGAAATCTGAAACTAATCATAACTTTACTTCTTTTACCTCAGGAAATGTTGTGGCAGTTGGGGTCTTTCTTTCGCCAGTGTAAGCAATTTTCAGTCCATGGTTCAACATTAAGTGTCAACTGAAGAAACTAACTGGAGATATCTCCTTTCTATGTCTCAGGCCAACTTTCTACAGGATTTACACGAAGAAATCATCGGAAGGATACAAGTCAATACCCTATTCTGTTGCACTATTCAGTGCGATGATGCTGTTATACTATGGTTCCCTCAAGCCAATTGGAATTTTGCTCATCAAGATTAATAGCTTTGGGTGCTTCATAGAGCTTATTTATCTCACAATATTTGTAGCATATTCGCCAAAAGAGACAAAGGTACAGTTTCCTATCTCAGCCAACCTCAAATCATTTTGTGAATAAGGTTCCGATGTAACAACTTATATAGTACTACACATCTCAGCAACTAAGTCACACAGACTCCTTGCAGCAGCCTACTGGACAGCTCTCTTGTCCCTTGATAAGTGAAAACCCCAAAACGTATTTAGTAACAATCCTATATTTGATGTTATGCCTTTCACCTTAAGTTGTAAAACAGCAATCCAGACCTATTGAATATCTTCATCTTAAATATCACCGCGTCAAGCACATGGCTATGGGAACATTCTAAGTGTTGATGAACTTTATTAACAAAAGTTGAAACAACAATCACACAATGCTTTAGGGGCTCCAGTAAATAGCGGAGTAAGGGGGTCAGATATAAGCAGCCACACCCATGGTAAGAACATAAAGAGGCTGATCCCGGATCACCCATATTAAGAATTGCATCAAGACGTGCATTAAATGAATGCTACTTCAGAACAAGGAGCACGCGCCAGTTTAGTAAGCGGTTTTGCGCTATTCCATAAATAATCCATAACCAAAAAATAGTAAGCTTTAACTCTATTGGAAATGGAAACTTCTTAACGAAAGCTACATACAGAAAAGAAATAACAAAAGGCAGTTGCTATGCTTCTGATAGAACTAGTTGACATCATCCTATAAATCAACATTACAGCAGCGTTGGTTCAGAATATCAGAGATGTGTTTGGCTTATAGAATTTAGCTAAAAATTTCTCTGACGAACTAAACTGTTCAAGTTGGGGACTTCTGCAGAGGTCAACATTGAGGCTGTTACTTCTATTTAACATGGGGGGCTTTGGACTGGTTTTGCTGCTCACAAGTTTTCTCACTAAAGGGACCAAAAGAATTGATGTTGTAGGCTGGGTAAATGCTGTTATCAACATCTGTGTGTTTGCAGCCCCACTGAGCATCATGGTAAGCAGCCAAAAGAAATCCATGGCCTCAATGACTATATAAGTAAGGAAAAAACCTATATGTTCGTTTTCTTATTTTACAGAGACAGGTAATTAAAACCAGGAGTGTGGAATTCATGCCAATTTCCCTCACTTTAGCTCTCAACTTCAACGCCACTATGTGGTTCTTCTATGGATTTTTCATCAAAGATTACTATATTGCAGTATGTTTCCAATCGCTATTTTGCGCCTTTTCGATTTAGTGATAAATTTTGGTGGCATATGGCCTTATGCTCTAGATAAACAGGCACCAAACGTTTTAGGATTTTTACTTGGAATGGCTCAGACAGTCCTCTACATCATCTACAAATATTGCATCACAAAAGCTGAGGAAGACCATACTGAAACCAAAGATTCTAAGTGGAGCTCGGCGGATAATGTTATCAAGGACAATCAGCCGACAGAACTGCAGATTGTATAGTATACTGAATGCATATCTATAGAATGGCCTCTTGAGCCTGAACTGAGCTTCAGAATACTTACATAGAAGAGTTTATATTTGTTATGGCTGACAATAATGCAGTTTCATTTGGAAAAAGGAAAAAGAAAGTGAGTAATTATTGTATTAGTTTTAACACTTGTAACTTGTAAGTCCTCATGGATGAAAATATTATTGTATTAGTTTTAACACTTGTAACTTGTAAGTCCTCATGGATGAAAATATATGAAAGAGGTAGATTGTTTTAAATTTAGAATAGCATCAAAATTGATAAGCTATAGATGTGAAATCGAATATACTAGTAGAAAACCCAGTACCTTAGGATTTTGGTAACAAAATGATTCCGCATTTTGGTTTTCTATTAGGTATATCTTGTCAATTGTGCTGCCTAACTTAACTCCGTATAACTCCCTTGAAATGCACTTAGTGATGTTCAGTTATCTATAGTATCCTAACATCTAATTTTATATCTATTAATGTCTTACTTAAGTAATGCAATTAAACATATACTCTTATTTATTTATTTCTATTTCTCATCGAGCGGAAGACTCATCATCCTTCGGTTTTGAATAATGATGAAAAAAGAAAAACACTCACTAAACTGGTCATGTTATCTTTTGCTTTAAAGGGACCGTTACAGGATGCAATTTTCGACTCAATTTTCAGTCTGAGTCATCTAAAAACAATTTCCAGGCGCTGCTAACACAAATAATACACGGGTAAGGTTCTGTACATCTGACCCTCTATGGCTCTACCCCAGAATTTGTGAGAAGGCACTTGGGTAATGTACTTGTAAATTGTAATATACGGAGTACTCACAAGCCCCTCCCCTCAAATTCAAACACCTCGGTCCCACTTTTGTGAGAGGAATTTTGAATGTACCGGGTGTTTGGATTTGAAGGAGGAAGTAGTAAACATATTATGATACTAACAACAGTTTAAATACTAATAACGTACTTAATAACTTTTTCTTGCGTCCCACCTCAACGCTTGATCAGCCAATGTCTTCCGAATTGGATTCTCCTCCAGAAATCAAGTTTAGAAAGGTCCTTGTAGCACGTCCAACAGCTCTAGAAGTCTTCTTAGCAGCACCAGAGAGAACTGTTTGCAAAGAGATAGTAGGAAGATTTGCTCTCTCCTCAATCATCACTGAATAGTAGCAGGATGAAACATTAGGGTGAAAAAAATCACTCAAAGCGGACAAAATAACTAAATAATGAGACACGACATACAGATAGTTTGTTCACGGGCACGAGCACCAATCTGCTGGATTCCAACTTTTGCTGCTTCAACTGCTTGAGCAGATTTATTAACCCCTACAGATATCTCTTGGCTGAAAAGCATGTAGTCCGTATTAAATAGCAAAAGAGACAATAAGGTTACGATGCACCATAGACGCTACTTCAATCACACACAAGCCGAAAGAGCAAGCATTTAAGTAGTACGCCAAGCCTCTCTAATACGACTACATGATTAGTTATGATTTATGAAGTAAACAACACTGTCCCGATGCCTCACAAAAGCTACCGCCTATGACATGAATGTCGAATGTACATAACCTTGCTCATGAATACATACAGCAAGAGACGGTTTCCGTACGACCAATGATTAAAATTGAAAAGAAATAACTAATACTTCACGATATAAGAGGTGTAGACGATATAGTAAGTCGTTTTGCTTCATTTTGTCATGTCACGAAGTCAAAATTAGGGAGTATTTGGCTTCAATGAAAATAGAAATATAGTTGCAGTTCATTTTTTGTTTGATTTAATGCTTTTGTTAGATAAATACTCCGTATTGCCCAAGTGCCAATAGTTTGCTCACTTGGACGGGTGTTGTCCAAATTTTCAAAAAACATATCACTAAGTGAACAATTAAAATACTATATGAAATTTAAACTATTGAGCAAAGTATGAAAAAGCAAAAGAAAAATGCCTTAACTTTATCCCATTTACCTCAAGTCACTAAGTTCAAGCGTAAGATCGCTGACTTCCATGCCCGAAAGTCTGACAGCTGCCATTGTACCAGGGAGCTCCTCCCTAGCAGCATCTGCTAGCTTTGCAAGAGAGTTGGCAGCTCTTCCCATGGCCTATAAAATAAGAAATAATTGAATCAAATGAAGACATTACTACATTAGTACCCATTCAAATGCAGTCTTGGTAATCAAACATAACAATTTTTTACAGAGTCACCCATATCCCCTATTACAACTAGACGTTGACAGTGGGCCGGGTTGGTGTGGGCGAGTCCCAAGCCTACACCTCAGGCCAAGGATGGGCGGGCAATAGGGGGCCGGGCTGGGAAAGGAGTAGCCCTGAACCGACCTGGTTTGTTAGTGGGCTGGTGGGTCAGGCGGGGCTAATGGGTTTGGTGGGGAAGTGATCGGGCTGGGCTTCACCAAAAAAACCCGAGCCCGGCCCGGGTGGGTTATATAGGCAATGCAAGTCAAGGTACCAGGCGAATGGGCTGGGAGAAGGGGAGGCCTGGGGGACTAGTCCGGGCTGGTTCAACCCGTAATGATGTCCAGATCTTATTACAACCATCATTCTAGAACATGTTCCTACGATAGTGTTTATTTGAAAGAAAATCGTTGACTCAGCCATTTCAGAATGATCGCACAAATGAAATTAGTGGACTATTTCATTACTTTTATAGTTGTATTATATACATACATAAAATTGGGTTGTACACGTAATCATTGATACATATGGATGGCAATACTCAATTGACGAAGTGCCTTAAGCACTTGACTGCTGCCACTTTACTTAATTCTAGAGGAGCAGTAATGATAAAATGCATCCTTCTTAGCTAAACAATCCCAACTGAGTACACAAAGTAACAAAACAACTCCATAATTGGAGCTACAGGCCTATAGTTTTCAGCAAAATCTAAGGTTTTATAAATCAAAGAAAATAGCGACTGATGCAATACCGTCAAACCACGAATTGTTCAAAAAAACTTACATACAGCGTTGGAACAGCTGCAGCAACAAAGCTCACAAATGCCGCGGAAGTCTGAAATTCAAAAGTGACCGTGAGGAATGAGGCACAATAAGGAAATTTTAGAACGATCATACATGACTCCTCACTATCACGACATTGGGGGATCCACCTTGTACAACATGGAATCCGGAGACAACGGAAAGCTATAAAATTCGATTTTGAAATTAATGGAATTTAAGCAACAGTATCAATCTTCTAGGCCACTAAATATCTCTCTAACAAGGAAACTGATGGACCATATATAAACACATGTGAGAAGGTGGTACCGACACTCAAGTATCACCCGGTGGCGCCTAATCATTAACAATCTCTACACAAAATGCAATCTGAAATCCTTACCTCACTCTCAAACCCCAGATAAACCATCAAAGTATGACATTTATCCCAATAAACATCATCAGCAATAGAATCATTCAAAATCATCTCTACAAACAATCAAACCCATTACAGAAATACCACCAAGATCACTAATTATGTTTGCAACTGTATAATTATATACCTAAAACAAGCATTTCAATTACCAGAAATAGAAAAAAATGTAAGCACAAATTCACAGCCAAGAAACAATAATTGATGAAAAGGGAGAAGATGGGCATACAGTAAAAGCAATGAAAGTGAATAGAAAGAAAGCTTGATCACTAAAACTGAACTTAGAACGGAAAGAAGAAACAAAGGGGGGAGAATTAGGGTTCTTAATTTGCAAAAATTGCCATTGATTTTCAGTAGATTGTTCTTCAGTAATGGAATTGGGATTGATTTGGGCTTTAATTGAATAGCAAATTTTGAAGAAATGGGGATATTTTGAAGAAGAAAGTGGGAAAAAAGAGTGATTTTTGAAGAAAAGGCGGGAAATATTAGGGGAGTTTGAAAGATTAAGTGAAGAATGTGAGATAATGGGAGAGGAAAGCGTATGAGAAGATGAGAGTAATTGAGGTTTCATGATTAGTAATTTTGGACAAGAAAATTTGCGATTTTGAATTTTGATCGATTATCATGGATGACAAAATCAGATGTTAGTAGATCAGAATTTGTCTTTTGTGTTTTTCTTCCTAACGAAACGCATACTTAGTCGCATTACAATATAAGGGACGGAAAATTCGAACCTTGGACCTTAGGTCCATAATACATTAATACATCCGTCTTAACCATTAGAATAAGACATCTACGTTAAGGTTTGTCTTTTGAGTTTTGAGTATGACCATATTCATTAGAGCTGTCAAATTTTGACCCGACCCACCCGACCCGTTTTTTCTAGGGGTCAAGACCCGAAAATTTCGACCCGCAGCCCGTTTGACCCAATCCCGAACGGGTCAACCCGTTGGTTCAAAGATAAATCAAGAATTTTATTAAAATAGTAATACTAATATATTATATTTGAATTAATGGTTAAAAAAATATTATTTTTAGTACTTAAAATTCCAAACACCATTAAAAATCATTAAAAAATAAAATATTTATTAAAATAACTTTATTTTTATAATTATGTCAATATAATTAATGTAAAGAGTAAATGTGATTCAAATAAAATAAGTGTAAACAATTTACCGAGACAGAGGGAGTATATGTTGCCCCATGTGATTATATTATGCTTATTGTAAGCACCAGGTCAAAATGTCTATATCTAATCGATTGAGGACAAGAACACCAAAATATAGTCAATTTAATTGTTCCCAACTTTCGCTCAAAAACTAACTAGACTTGAAACATTTTCGTTAGTCCATCCTTATCCATCAAATTAGGAAGGATTTTTTTTCTTTATTCTGGTACAAAACTTAGGAAGGATTATGAAATGTTTTTTCTAAAGACCTTCTAGAGAAATTAATTACAGTAGTATATTCTTTCAAGGTTTTTAGTCTGGATTTAAATGTTGGAGGATTTCCATCTATTATAAATCGTATGGATGAATATCACATTTCCGTATTTATTATGCATGATAACCTAGTCAGCGTATACGCGTTCTCATTTTTCACGTAAACATATTACTCCTTATATACGAGCTACTCCGTATATGTTTTATATGATTCAACTGCGACGAGCACAAGAGGATATATAACGAACCACATGTAGAAAGCAGGCGTTTAGCATTGCATTTGATAATATCTTATAGGTAAGACCATCAAACAAGTTAAGTCCATAAGTCCAATTCTCAGCCAATCATTTCTGACTGTAACTCTACTGTTTAATGTGTGT
>JAOWBH010154889.1:0-11816 GCA_028566215.1 Silene coronaria | reverse complement strand
GATATTCGTAGTTTTCTGGGTTTGGCTGGTTATTACCGGAGATTCGTGAAGGATTTTTCTAAGATAGCTAAGGCTTTGACTGCTTTGTTGAGAAAGGAAAATAGATTTGTCTAGGATGAGAGTTGTGAGAAGGCATTTCTAACTCTTAAGAAGTGCCTGACAACAGCTCTTATCTTTACATTGCCGGAAGAGAGTGAAGATTTTGAGGTTTATACTAATGCATCAAAGAATGGGTTGGGGTATGTGTTAATGTCGAAGGGGAAGGTTATAGCTTATGCCTCAAGACAATTGAAGCCTTATGAGAAGAATTACCTTACCCATGATTTGGAATTGGGAGCCGTGGTGTTTGCTTTGAAATTATGGAGACATTATCTTTTTAGAGCTACTTTTAAGGTATTTTCTGATCACAAAAGCTTAAAATATATTTATACCCAAAGGAAGCTGAATATGAGACAGAGGAGGTGGATGGAGTTTATTGGAGATTATGAAATGGAGATAATTTACCTCGAGGGGAAAGCTAATGTTGTAGTTGATGCTTTGAGTAGGAAGTTGGTACATGCCTTGTGTACTGCGAAATGTAGGATGAGGCTGCATGAGGAAGTGAGAAATATGGGGATTTGTATTATAAAGAAAGGAGGGACAATTAGGGATTTGACATTAGAACCTGAGTTGTATGCTGAGATAAAAGAAAAGCAAGTAGGGGACCCGCGTTATACTAGGTGGTGCGCGGCCGTGGAGGGAGGTGAGCCCTCTCGGTTTGCGTGCCATATTGATAGGAGTTTACGGTTTGATGGTAGATAGTGTGTGCCAAATGATGATGATTTAAAGAGCAAAATTCTAACTGAGGCTCATTCTACCCCATATTCCGTTCATCCTGGGGGAGATAAGCTTTATTAGGATTTAAAGACGACTTTTTCGTGGCCTAATATGAAAAAGGAGGTTGCTGAGTTTGTGGCTATGTGTTTGGTATGTTAGAGAGTGAAAGGGGAGCATAAGAGACCACAAGGGAAAGTTCAGTCATTGGATGTATCTGAGTGAAAGTGGGAGATCATTTCTATGGATTTTATTGTGGGGCTGTCGAGGACACAGAAAGGAAATAACATGATCTGGGTTATAGTAGACCGTTTGACTAAGTCTGCTCACTTTATTCCTATGAAAGATACTTAGAGTAAGGCTGAGTTGGCTAAGTCTTATGTGAAGAATGTGGTTAAGTTACATTGTGTGCCGAAAGACATAGTTTTTTACCGTGATTCGAGGTTTATTTCTAAATTTTGGCAAGAGTTGCAATCTTTGTTAGGAACTGAGCTGAAGATGAGTACAGCATTTCATCCGGCTACTGATAGTCAGACTGAAAGTACTATTCAGACACTGGAGGATATGTGAGAGCCTGTGTTATGGAGTTAGGTGGATCATGGAAGGATAGGTTGGATTTGATTGAGTTCTCTTACAATAATAGCTACCATGCTAGCATTGGCATGACACCTTTTGAGGCTTTGTATGAAAGGAAGTGTAGGAGTCTAGTTTGCTGGGATGACAGATCGGATGCAGTTGTTTTGGGACCTGAGATCATTCAGAAGATGGTGGATCAGGCTCATGTTATTCGTGATAAGATGAGGGCCGCGCAGGACACATAAGAGTTATGCTGATCTGAAAAGAAGTAAGATAAAGTTTGTTGTAGGGGATAAAGTGTTGCTGAAAGTGTCTCTTATGAAAGGAGTGATGAGATTCGAGAAACGTGGTAAGCCGAGTCAGAAGTTTATAGGACATATGAGATTTTGGACAAAGTTGGAGAGGTAGTATTTTGTTTGGCACTACCTCCAGCTTTGGCTAGAGTTCATAATGTGTTTCATGTTTCTCAGTTGAGAAGGTATGTAAGTGATCCTACTCATGTGCTGGAGCCTCAGCATATCGAGATAGATGAGCAGATGTCTTATGTGGAGGCGCCTAAGAAGATCATTGATAGAAAGATTAGGAAGACTTGAAATGGTGAGACTGCATTAGTAAAAGTTTTATGGACTTATCACAATATCGAAGAAGCTACTTGGGAAGCAGAGGCTGTTATGAAAGAGAAGTATCCAAATTTATTTTCTTAGGTGAGTTGGGTTACGAGGACGTAACCTTTTTCTTAGTTGGGTGGGATTGTTAAATCTCGCTGTTTTAAATTATTTACTTGCATTTTTTTTAATTGGAATAAGTTATTTACAGGTTGCTAAAACTGAGTTAAAAATTTTCAGTTGGGTGAACTTTTAATTTGGAATAAGTTAAGTTAGGTGAACTTCGGGACGAACTATATTTTAAGGGGGGAAGGCTGTAATACCCCGTATTTTAAAGCATGGTCAAAGTTAGTCAACGGTAGAAATGTAATATTTCATATTAATATTATTTTACTAATTCATATTAATTTATAATTCATTAATTAGAAGTTATGTTATTTAGCTGCGAGACGGAATTGATAACTGAAATAATGACACCAGAAAGGGGAGTTGGGCGTGTGATATTAGGAGGCCAAGGGAGGTGGTTTCTAGTGTAGGCCTGTCTATTTAATAATAATGTAAGATAGAATAATAAAATAATATGTGACCTTCCTAGAAGTTTCCTATGTACCTTTAATCCATATAAACATCAACCTAGGACTCTACCTAAACACTTTTTACATTCATAAAACTCACATAAAGTGAGAGAGAGAGGGCTATTCTAAGGAGAAAACAGATCTGAATAATAATTATTTCTGTCTCAAGACAAGAAAGGTAAATTCTTTTAATATCGTCACATTGATTACGTGAATTCTCTTTGCTTCATTTATAAACTGCTGTTGACAGCCTTTGACCCAACCTTGACTACCCTAGAGGGAAGTTTGACCGTCGTGTGTAGTGGTTTGACCACCGTGGTTGGTTTAGGGTGGTTGTTTTTTTCGGTTTTAGTACACGATTCAAATCGTGTATAATACCTGAGTTGTGGGTCGTGGTTTCAGGTCTAGGTTGGCCGATCTGGGGGGATGGGTTATGGTGTTGTTGGGTCGACCCTAGTTTTTTGTCTTGGTGGTGTTTAGGGTGGCTATAGTGGTAATCTTAGGGTGATGTACGGTTAGAGAGCCGAACTCACGGTTTAGACCAGGGATGTAGGGCATTCGAGTTGGGGTGGTTTAGTGGGCAATTAATGTGGGGTATTGAGTGGTTTTCATGGAGGGGTTGTCAGACGACTGGTTAGTGGTGGTTGGAAGCCGAGGTGGTGGTTCAGGTGGTTTTGGCAGGCATCTTAAAGGCTGGTGGGAAGTCAGTGGGGTTGTCGAAGTGTAGTAAATAATGTTGGGGGTTGAATGGATCGTACAGGTGGAGTGAACGGTGGCTGATCAGGTGGCTGTATGATGTTTGAGTCGTGGTTAGTTGTGTAGTGTTGTGTGTGTCGTGGGTGGTTGTGTCAAGGGTGTTGCTTGTCGAATTTTGGGTCGAGTGTTACGGTATCATTGGGATTTAAAGAATAAATATAATTTACATAATAGTTATTTAGCAAATAAATAATATAATTTACGTCTTGAATGATTAGTAAATAATTGTATGAATGGTTATTATTTAATTAGGTGATGAGTTCGTGGATGAGTATTTTTTATAGTCACTACTTGATTATTTGAAATTTTGCTTATTAGGTAGGATAATCTACTCAATCGACTTGGTATTTGATTATTTGGATGTTTGTTTGAGTATTGGGTGATGTGGATGATTATTTGGATTCAGTATGCATTTATGATATCATTGAGTGATGGAATTGATTATACAATACCTAAAAAGAGAATTCTCATGTGACACGCTTTTTATTGTGCTTGAGTCCTCAGATGACGTCACTATTTACAAATAATGCTCCTTATAAATACTAAGCCTTATTGATTATTATTTTTATTCCCCCAAACTAACTAGTTCATCTTTTTTTCCATTTCTTCGCATTCTCTCTCAATCGTCGATATCTAACTTCACTTTGAAGCAATTCCTAATTTAGGAATCCAAATTAACCAATTCCATTGACGCTGCGTTGTCGGCATTCGTTGGCGGGAGGATATCCTTTTAAGTGGATATTTGTCAGTCGAGATTGCATATATGAGGTAATCCATTTGTGATTTCTTTTTTACATTCGAAGAGGCAATTAGAACTCAATATAGTTGAACTTTATTATATGTTGTCATGAATATAGTATTTTTTTTGTCATAGTAATACAAGTGTTTGCTGAAATGTCCTATAGAAATATGTGTATTATTATTTTCAAAATAGCTGAATAACTATTTGTTATGCATTGATATATCGTTGGTTATTCCTAATATCAGTTGTTTTACTCTGTTTAATTGACTATATTGTGGGAACTTTTTGATGATCAACCTCACATTTGAGCTTATTAATTAGACGACTACTTTTGTGTATAAGTTATGTGTTGTGGCTGATAGCGTAATGATATTAAGGCTATTTCAGATTTATGTATCTCTCATAGGAACGATAATTTTCTTTTTATCCGTTATCTTTTTAACCCAATTATCCCCTATATATGTTAAATATTAGGTAATTGATCTATCTAAAAGTTACTGCTTCGTTCATTAATAATTAATGACTGTCTTGATTGCCAAAATAAAGTTGTATATATGCTATCTTCGTTAGTATAAAGACGCTAAATTCATGCTTAAAGTTTTTGTTCAGTTAGATTCCATACCTATGCAATTACTGCTATATCTCGGGGGACCAGATAGAGTCTCTCATGTTCAGATGTTATAGACAGTAGCAAACAGCAGAGACTACAACAGGTTGTTGATCAATCCGTTGTCCGCATCTTCGGTTAGCATCCCTTTGTCTTTAATGCCATGTTGCCTTTGTTTTTAACGTCCTCTTATTTCCAAATGATTCATAAACTAGGGCTGATGTATGTTTTCCTTTATACTACTCCAATTCCTCACCGGATACACTGTTAATACGGAAATGTTTCAGATGGATCGCGGCGTCAATCCCTCACCGGATATATCAATGGATATCAGTAAGCTAGTTAAAACACTGAATATATCTCTGACTTCTTACAAGTATGGCGTGCCGGCGGAGACAACACACCATAGTGAGGTAAGATTTCATGATAACGGATTTTATCGGTAATTACTGGTAAGCAATTTTTTCTTATGGTTAACCGAAGTGATTAGCATTACACAAACATATGTTGGTATTCCTGTTTAATTTAGCATAAAATATTTAAGCGCATAATGTCATACATTGGTTTATTTCGTGTTAACTAATATTTGCACCACTATGTGAATTTTAAATAGATTTTATTTGCTATCATCAAGTACTATCTTTCCATTAGACATGTAGCCATCAATGATTCTAATTATCGAACATGGTGTCAAACATGGTTTATAGCTTTCCGATTTGTTTTTCTCTATATTTTTAAATGGTTTGGAATTTGTTTACTCTTTTTGCTCCTTAAAAAAATAATATACTCCCTCCGTCCCGGTCATTTGTTGTCTTATTTCATATTGGGGTGTCTCAGTCAATTGTTGTCCTTTCTATTTTAAGATTGCATTTGATGAACAATTTGATCATTCACACCCAATTTGGTCCGCTTATCATCTTATAAGTGGCCCTCACCTCTTTCCTTAGTGTTTGTACTAAAACCAAAGGACAACAAATGACCGGGACAGAGAGAGTAGCATAAATAAGATTACATAAATTAGTAACTAGATTAAATTTTAGTACCATTATAGGAATTGTTTCCCAATTTAAACAGTCCGCGGCTAAAGCTATCAGCAATTTTGTCTATTTGTGCAATGCTTGTATCCGAAAACTATTGTCTTGCATGGTTGACTGCTTTAATTGTTGAAGGGATGTGTATAAATTAATTTTTTCTGCTTTTGCATTTGCAAATAAACTGTAGATTTTAGGTTTACAGACCACGTGTGTTGACATTTCTACTTGCAAGTCATACTCTCTTCATTTTGGTCACTGATTATTAGAGGAGCTTGTGCGTGTTATCCTCTAAAAAATAAGCATATGAAAGTTTTTTATTTCTTAAATTTTTTTTTCAAAACAATATTTTTGTTTAAATACCTTAGTAACTAACACTCATTTTTTGTTATAACTGTACTACCCAAAAAAAATTTGGCCTACACTTTTTTTCTCTAGATTTAATAAACCTACAATGTCTTCTAACGTCACGGGGTCTATCGTTCTATTTTCATTTGATTGTCCTTGACGAGATATTTTAGCAAATGTGGATGAAAGACTTACTAATTTGACACAATTTGGAGGTGATTCGATTACATCCTCTTAGACCTAGTAATCTATAGAATTATGGCTACATTGAATTATTTACACTTAGATTAGTTCTCTCTTGGTTGATTCCGCTACTTTGATGAGAAAGGTAGTTATTCTTTTGTAGATGCATCCTATTTCTTGTTTTGTGTGCTTAATTGCTGGGATGTGTCGAATTTTTGGCAATACCCCATTTGACTTGCAAGAAGGTATTCCACCTCAAGGATATCTTATTGTGAGTTGAAGGGGTGAAGCAATGCCCGCTAATTGCCTTGTATTGATTATGTTATTAGGAGTAGTTTTAATAAAAGTCGTTGATTGTCCTGTTCACCTCTTTACTCGAGGACGGGCAAAGGTTCAGCTTGGGGTTATTTGACGTGGTTCTAATTTACATTCTTTATACCCCTAACTAGCCTTATTTTGCATGCATTTAGTCTTATCTGTAGTCAGTTTTATGGTCAAAATCTTCATTTTCGTACTTCTACCTTATTTTAGATGAAATGTAGGAAATGAGCCAATTTAGGCGGAAAAACCGTCTTTCACACTCATTTTTATGGCCTAAGGACGACTCGTGCATAAAGACGTAAAAGGGAACGAAGACAAGAAGGCCTTGGTCAATAATAAGGGGGCAAATGAGAAGAAAGAAACAAAAGACTAGCAGTGAGACATCCCGTCCGAGATGCCTCACAGCCCGTCCGAGTTGAAGCCACGATAACCATACATCCCGTCCGAGATGGCGTGCACCCCATCCGTGATGGAGCTCATCCCGTCCGAGATGGACACCAGCATATCCGAGTTACGGCTAAACTCCACCGACTTCTAATCATTCCCCTAACCTAGTTTTAACCTAATCTTTCCACTATAAAGACTCATTATGTAGGAGGACTAGAGTAGAACATGATCATTAGCCTCCATCTTTCATATTAGCAAGCAATTAGATCTAGATTATTTCCTTACTATCTCATAATTAGTTTTAATCTCTCTCTAATTATTTCATAGTTTTAGGTTTTAATTGAAGATTTATTTAGGTTATGCAAGATTTGGTGACAAGATCTTCATCTACTTCAAGATTTATCCAATTATTATTCTTATTATTCTCTTCTATTGTTCATCTTGTGGGTATAATTCTTAATCTCACTTTAATCCTTTGTTAATCTTTCATTATCTATCATGTTTATGCTTTGTTTCCTTATGTGATGCGTGCTAAATTTATGCATTTATTCTATTCATTTCCACGCATTTCTATGCCGTTTTGAGTAGCGTAAGCTACTATTTTCCCAAGAATTGGCTATTTGGTTCGTATTGTGTTTTATGCAGATTATGGACCCATTTGAGCAGAAGTGAGCCACAACCCGTTCTTGGAGTTTCACTCTTGAGGTTTGGTAAAACAATGCTCGGGAACCATTGCCTTGGGATGCGGAAAAGATGGAAGGAAGCAAGCCATAGTGAAGTAAGGAAGTTGTTCGAGCAAAAGAAGAGCTTCACATTACTAGTGCCTACTTTAAAGAGCCATAACTCAAGTTCTACAACTGATAACCAAGTGATTCAAGTTGGAGGAGAAATCTTATTCTCTTAGCTTTCCAACGCCACCAAAAACACTTGATTTGCCCAAGTAACGAAGAAATGGCGGCCATTTGAAATTCAGTGCGCAGTGCAGGAACTGCGCGAAGAAGAAAAGTCGATCGACCAGTTTGGTAGTCGATCGACTGGTACTGTTCATGAAAAGTCGATCAACTGCTCTGATAGTCGATCGACCGTTTCCCTATTTTGGCCGAACTTTTAAGTTGTATTTTGGATTTTGTTTAAGTAGTACGGAAAGTAGCAATTAGGTTATTCTAGACACATATTTTCATCTCTTCTTTTACCTTTTACAATGTAATCTTCTCTTTCCCTTCATACTTTGCTTTCCTCTCGGTTTTAGGATCTGAATATGGTAATCCTTCCTTCAACTTTCAGTAATTAATAAACCCTCGTTCTTCGTTCTTATTTCCGAATTTCATTCTCCTTCTTTTCTTTATTGTTATTAGTTTATGTTTATTAGTTATTTTCGCTTCTTAATCATGTTTAATTCGCTTATCATCTTTCCTATTGTTATAGTTATTATTAGTTCCGTTATGCATAGGTAATTTCCCTTGCTAGGATTAGGGGAGCCATGATTTTGAGACGGTCATAATTAGGTTGTTAGATCTGGCATAAATACGAATTTGTGTTGTTAATTGTAGCAGTTAATAGCGATTAATTGATTAATGCGCATGATTAGTTAATTGACTTGGTAGACCCCGACCTAGATCGAGAGATTGGAAGGAGTGAGACCCGCTACAAACAATAGAATATGCTAATTAGAGCGAGGGCAAATTAGTAGTATTTTAGGGCGAATAACGGACTAAAAGGACATGTTTACCCCTCAGACCGTTTCATTGACTGATCTGTGACTCTAGACTCGATCGTTGCATTTCCATGGTGACCCGATGTCCTAGCTATTTCTCTCTTATGCTTTAGACTCATTTCTCTACCCTTTATTTCTCTTTCCTTCACTACTTTTAGTTTAGTTAAACAAATCAAACAAACCCAATTGTTACCTAGATAGACTAATTGAGCATTTAGAACACATTTTAGTCTCCATGTGGATACGATCCCGACTTTCTTACTGCATTAGTATAGGTCAGTTGGTTTATCTTTGATAGGTGAGCGATTTAGCCTGTCAATTATATTTATGTGGTCATGAGATAGAGGTTGTAATTAGATGAGTTGTATTTTATTCATTCATGTTGTTGTATTCACTAAACTCATATTATTTCTAAAATGTTATGTAAGTTGGAGTTTTAGAACACTACCTGGGACAACCGAGATGGTAACGCTCTCGATTGTCTTGGCCGGATAATCGGGGGTGTTACAGTTTTAATCGATTTTTAGCCCGATTTCTAAATTGGGCTGACCTTTATCCAAGTGACCATTTAAGATCACACTAGTTTTCAAACCCGTGAAAAAATCACGGGTCTTCTATAAGTTTCCCTCTTTTGGTTAATACCACCTGTATAAATACGAATTATTTGAAAACAGGACAAATGATAAAATAGGATATGAATTTTGAAAAATTAAACTTAATTAGACAATACCCCGTTGTGTGACTACTGTCAACGCCCTTTATTTGTTTTCTTTGTTATTTAATCCTCGTTTGTTTTTCACCTGGTACCCATAAACTTTGCCACTTTGTACGTGGCACCCAGTTTTTTAAGTTTGTCTACATGTTACTCTTCACGTTTGATTTTTATGCACAACATGTCATTTTATTGTTCTAATAAACTTCAATTTTGCATAGCTCATGCACCGGAATTCAGATTCGGCCTATTTTTTTGTTCTACGTGCTTTTTCTTGTCATAATCACGATTTGAAAAAAAAATTGTCGATTGACATTTTCTAGGGTTTTTTTCCTCACGAAAACTTAAAATCGACCATAACCTCGATCTAAAATTTCTAAATGATCATTTTTTGTTTATCAAATTATAAATTTCAAAGAGATAATCAATTTATAAAAAAAACGTTCTGGTCTATGATTTATGCTCAATTGAAGATTTTAAGAACGATAAAAAGAGCAAGTCGTATTTGAAAATCAAACCTCAAGGTTATCATGTGCACAAACTTAAAAAGTTTAGGGGCACCACATGAATTTTCCGTTAAAATTATCATATTTTGAGTGACAATTTGTTAGAGATTTCGCGATTTTTTTTATTTTAATTTATTTTTTTATTCTAAAGTTTTAACTATATTCATTATATAATCAAACGATAAATAAAATTAATTATAAAAATGTCACTTGGAATAAAATTGAATGCTTTAGTTAGCCTTTTAACCTATATTGTGTAGATTTGATTATTATTTCTTAGTTAAAAATGATATAAATTAATGAGGTGTACATATCCCATGTGGAATAAAATTTAATGTGTTAATGTGATTTGGAAAAAAAATGAATGTGTTATGGTAGCCTTATAATTAAATAGTTTAGATTTTCAAAAATATTAAGCTTGGAACCCAATTACGCAGGCATACCACCGAAAAATTATAAGATGTGTTAACATGTTTACTTTATTTGTTCACATTGTATTTTTGACAATATTTTCTACTACCTTTTTACTAAGATTTGATCTTTCATTTTTAGGAAGGTAATCCCCTCATTTGATGCATGAATACCGTGAGATTTGGCCTGGCCTCCTTACCACATATTTTTGTGTGAAGAATCACATGTTGGTCTCCCACATCGAAGAAATAGAGAAGGGTGTTCTACTTTATAATCCAAGGGGCTACTCCACCATTTGTCAATTGGTTATGAGATGAAACCTACTTGGACTATAAAGTGGACATTCTCTCTTTCTCTAGTGCGCGGCCCAAGCCCATGAATCTAACATTTTGTATTTTGCTTATCATTTTCCTTCACATTCATTTTATTCTCTCCTTTAAAAAAAAGTAAGAAAATCACTCATCCTCTTCTTCTCTTTGAACCGTACAACTCAAAGACTACAACCATATCATTTGTTCACTATTTTGCATCCATTTTCCATCTAATTCAAGGAAAAGTTAATTACTCGTTCCATTCATCGTTTTAATTAACATTTTATATGTTTTCACCATATATTAATTATGTTTTGTAGGTTACAAAGGAAATATAGCATATTGTTGATTCGGATAGCGAATGAAGGAAACACGTGATGGCTAACTCGATATTTTGTTAAATAAATTGAGTAGGTGCAAGTATATCTTATATATATTTCGAAAATTTATAATTTGTGTTATAATTGTTCAATATTTATTTTTATTATTTTTAGCATGTTTAATTTATTTAAAACGAAATTGTTATAGTATTGTTGTTTTAGACCGTATAATCTATGTTTATGAATAAAGTTATGAAATTTGCTAAAAATTATATAATCCGAAGTTATTAGTTGATTAATAATATTTTAGAAATAATTGGATTTTATTGAAAATTAGTATTGGCACATACTATGTTATAGTATGTGTCGAAATTTTTATATATTGCTCATGTTAATGTCTTCAACAAAATTTCATCATCACCTTTTTGAATATCTCAGTCGGTTTATACAAATGGTTTTGCCTATTTAAAATGCTTATCTTCAAAAATTTGAAAAGAGTCTCATGTTTATTTCAAGTGTAGAGTACCTATGTCAAATTTTGTAATTTTCCGCTTGTCATTTGTTCACAATAAAATAGTTATGAACAGCTCGATAAATTACACCATATCAAATTGTACTTCAAAGATTAATTCGAAAACTTATTTTAAACTTTGAATGGTACTGGATCTTTTTCTCAAATAAACTTTGGAGGGTCTATAATGTTAAAATTTTACTTTGCCCCAAAATGTTTTTATACACCCGTTTTATGAGCTGATACTTTTCGAGGAGTTGGTTTCTATCAGCCAAGGCAAATGACAGAAACATTACTGAAGACTCTCAGCCGATGTGGCCACCGACAGCCGGTAAGCCGGGTGGGAGCATTAGGAAATGAGGAAGAATGAAGAAAATCAACAGGAGC